>NW_025563964.1:0-181671 GCF_020424385.1 Procambarus clarkii | reverse complement strand
AATTTCAAACTGCGAATACGTGCAGAGAGCCAGAATTTGGCTCCAAAATATGGCTCAGGCCTCGAAATTGGGATGTTTGGGATATTTTGAAAACTGCAGGGGAGTTTGTGCAAAATGTGACTCAAACGCCGCTTTCAGTACTTGGCATATGTTGGGTATAAAAAGTCGTAATATCAAACTGCGAATACGTGCAGAGAGCCAGAATTTGGCTCCAAAATATGGCTCAGGCCTCGAAATTGGGATGTTTGGGATATTTTGAAAACTGCAGGGGGTTTGTGACAAATGTGACCAAACGCCGCTTTCAGTACTTGGCATATGTTGGGTATAAAAAAGTCGTAATTTCAAACTGCGAATACGTGCAGAGAGCCAGAATTTGGCTCCAAAATATGGCTCAGGCCTCGAAATTGGGATGTTTGGGATATTTTGAAAACTGCAGGGGAGTTTGTGACAAAATGTGACCAAACGCCGCTTTCAGTACTTGGCATATGTTGGGTATAAAAAGTCGTAATTTCAAACTGCGAATACGTGCAGAGAGCCAGAATTTGGCTCCAAAATATGGCTCAGGCCTCGAAATTGGGATGTTTGGGATATTTTGAAAACTGCAGGGGAGTTTGTGCAAAATGTGACCAAACGCCGCTTTCAGTACTTGGCATATGTTGGGTATAAAAAGTCGTAATTTCAAACTGCGAATACGTGCAGAGAGCCAGAATTTGGCTCCAAAATATGGCTCAGGCCTCGAAATTGGGATATTTGGGATATTTTGAAAACTGCAGGGGAGTTTGTGCAAAATGTGACCAAACGCCGCTTTCAGTACTTGGCATATGTTGGGTATAAAAAGTCGTAATTTCAAACTGCGAATACGTGCAGAGAGCCAGAATTTGGCTCCAAAATATGGCTCAGGCCTCGAAATTGGGATGTTTGGGATATTTTGAAAACTGCAGGGGAGTTTGGGCAAAATGTGACCAAACGCCGCTTTCAGTACTTGGCATATGTTGGGTATAAAAAGTCGTAATTTCAAACTGCGAATACGTGCAGAGAGCCAGAATTTGGCTCCAAAATATGGCTCAGGCCTCGAAATTGGGATGTTTGGGATATTTTGAAAACTGCAGGGGAGTTTGTGCAAAATGTGACCAAACGCCGCTTTCAGTACTTGGCATATGTTGGGTATAAAAAGTCGTAATTTCAAACTGCGAATACGTGCAGAGAGCCAGAATTTGGCTCCAAAATATGGCTCAGGCCTCGAAATTGGGATGTTTGGGATATTTTGAAAACTGCAGGGGAGTTTGTGCAAAATGTGACCAAACGCCGCTTTCAGTACTTGGCATATGTTGGGTATAAAAAGTCGTAATATCAAACTGCGAATACGTGCAGAGAGCCAGAATTTGGCTCCAAAATATGGCTCAGGCCTCGAAATTGGGATGTTTGGGATATTTTGAAAACTGCAGGGGAGTTTGTGCAAAATGTGACCAAACGCCGCTTTCAGTACTTGGCATATG
Organism: Procambarus clarkii; assembly: GCF_020424385.1. Lineage (NCBI taxonomy): Eukaryota > Metazoa > Arthropoda > Malacostraca > Decapoda > Cambaridae > Procambarus > Procambarus clarkii. Next base: position 180,175 of record NW_025563964.1, on the reverse strand, counting down.
TTGGGTATAAAAAGTCGTAATTTCAAACTGCGAATACGTGCAGAGAGCCAGAATTTGGCTCCAAAATATGGCTCAGGCCTCGAAATTGGGATATTTGGGATATTTTGAAAACTGCAGGGGAGTTTGTGCAAAATGTGACTCACGCCGCTTTCAGTACTTGGCATATGTTGGGTATAAAAAGTCGTAATTTCAAACTGCGAATACGTGCAGAGAGCCAGAATTTGGCTCCAAAATATGGCTCAGGCCTCGAAATTGGGATGTTTGGGATATTTTGAAAACTGCAGGGGAGTTTGTGCAAAATGTGACCAAACGCCGCTTTCAGTACTTGGCATATGTTGGGTATAAAAAGTCGTAATTTAAAACTGCGAATACGTGCAGAGAGCCAGAATTTGGCTCCAAAATATGCCTCAGGCCTCGAAATTGGGATGTTTGCGATATTTTGAAAACTGCAGGGGAGTTTGTGCAAAATGTGACCAAACGCCGCTTTCAGTACTTGGCATATGTTGGGTATAAAAAGTCGTAATATCAAACTGCGAATACGTGCAGAGAGCCAGAATTTGGCTCCAAAATATGGCTCAGGCCTCGAAATTGGGATGTTTGGGATATTTTGAAAACTGCAGGGGAGTTTGTGCAAAATGTGACCAAACGCCGCTTTCAGTACTTGGCATATGTTGGGTATAAAAAAGTCGTAATTTCAAACTGCGAATACGTGCAGAGAGCCAGAATTTGGCTCCAAAATATGGCTCAGGCCTCGAAATTGGGATATTTGGGATATTTTGAAAACTGCAGGGGAGTTTGTGCAAAATGTGACTCACTGCCGCTTTCAGTACTTGGCATATGTTGGGTATAAAAAGTCGTAATATCAAACTGCGAATACGTGCAGAGAGCCAGAATTTGGCTCCAAAATATGGCTCAGGCCTCGAAATTGGGATGTTTGGGATATTTTGAAAACTGCAGGGGAGTTTGTGACAAATGTGACCAAACGCCGCTTTCAGTACTTGGCATATGTTGGGTATAAAAAGTCGTAATTTCAAACTGCGAATACGTGCAGAGAGCCAGAATTTGGCTCCAAAATATGGCTCAGGCCTCGAAATTGGGATGTTTGGGATATTTTGAAAACTGCAGGGGAGTTTGTGACAAAATGTGACCAAACGCCGCTTTCAGTACTTGGCATATGTTGGGTATAAAAAGTCGTAATTTCAAACTGCGAATACGTGCAGAGAGCCAGAATTTGGCTCCAAAATATGGCTCAGGCCTCGAAATTGGGATGTTTGGGATATTTTGAAAACTGCAGGGGGTTTGGGACAAATGTGACCAAACGCCGCTTTCAGTACTTGGCATATGTTGGGTATAAAAAGTCGTAATATCAAACTGCGAATACGTGCAGAGAGCCAGAATTTGGCTCCAAAATATGGCTCAGGCCTCGAAATTGGGATGTTTGGGATATTTTGAAAACTGCAGGGGAGTTTGGGAAAATGTGACCAAACGCCGCTTTCAGTACTTGGCATATGTTGGGTATAAAAAAGTCGTAATTTCAAACTGCGAATACGTGCAGAGAGCCAGAATTTGGCTCCAAAATATGGCTCAGGCCTCGAAATTGGGATATTTGGGATATTTTGAAAACTGCAGGGGAGTTTGTGCAAAATGTGACTCACTGCCGCTTTCAGTACTTGGCATATGTTGGGTATAAAAAGTCGTAATTTCAAACTGCGAATACGTGCAGAGAGCCAGAATTTGGCTCCAAAATATGGCTCAGGCCTCGAAATTGGGATGTTTGGGATATTTTGAAAACTGCAGGGGAGTTTGGGACAAATGTGACCAAACGCCGCTTTCAGTACTTGGCATATGTTGGGTATATAAAGTCGTAATTTCAATCTGCGAATACGTGCATAGAGCCAGAATTTGGCTCCAAAATATGGCTCAGGCCTCGAAATTGGGATGTTTGGGATATTTTGAAAACTGCAGGGGGGTTTGGGACAAATGTGACAAAACGCCGCTTTCAGTACTTGGCATATGTTGGGTATAAAAAGTCGTAATATCAAACTGTGAATACGTTCAGAGAGCCAGAATTTGGCTCCAAAATATGTCTCAGGCCTCGATATTGGGATGTTTGGGATATTTTGAAAACTGCAGGGGAGTTTGTGCAAATGTGACCAAACGCCGCTTTCAGTACTTCGCATATGTTGGGTATAAAAAAGTCGTAATTTCAAATTGCGAATACGTGCAGAGAGCCAGAATTTGGCTCCAAAATATGGCTCAGGCCTCGAAATTGGGATATTTGGGATATTTTGAAAACTGCAGGGGAGTTTGTGCAAAATGTGACTCACTGCCGCTTTCAGTACTTGGCATATGTTGGGTATAAAAAGTCGTAATTTCAAACTGCGAATACGTGCAGAGAGCCAGAATTTGGCTCCAAAATATGGCTCAGGCCTCGAAATTGGGATGTTTGCGATATTTTGAAAACTGCAGGGGAGTTTGTGCAAAATGTGACCAAACGCCGCTTTCAGTACTTAGCATATGTTGGGTCTAAAATGTCGTAATATCAAACTGCGAATACATGCAGAGAGGGAGAATTTGGCTCCAAAATATGGCTCAGGCCTCGATATTGGGATGTTTGGGATATTTTGAAAACTGCAGGGGAGTTTGTGCAAAATGTGACCAAACGCCGCTTTCAGTACTTCGCATATGTTGGGTACAAAAAAGTCGTAATTTCAAACTGCGAATACGTGCAGAGATCCAGAATTTGGCTCCAAAATATGATTCAGGCCTCGAAATTGGGATATTTGGGATATTTCGAAAACTGCAGGGGAGTTTGTGCAAAATGTGACTAACTGCCGCTTTCAGGACTTGGCATATGTTGGGTATAAAGATTCGTAATATCAAACTGCGAATACGTGCATAGAGGGAGAATTTGGCTTCAAAATATGGCTCAGGCCTCAAAATTGGGATGTTTGGGATATTTTGAAAACTGCAGGGAGGTTTGGGACAAATGTGACCAAACGCCGCTTTCAGTACTTGGCATATGTTGGTATAAAAAAGTCGCAATTTCAAACTGCGAATACGTGCAGAGAGCCAGAATTTGGCTCCATAATATGGCTCAGGTTTCGAAATTGGGATATTTGGGATATTTTGAAAACTGCAGGGGAGTTTGTGCAAAATGTGACTCACTGCCGCTTTCAGGACTTGGCATATGTTGGGTATAAATAGTCATAATTTCAAACTGCGAATACGTGCAGAGAGCCAGAATTTGGCTCCAAAATATGACTCAGGCTTCGAAATTGGGATGTTTGGGATATTTTGAAAACTGCAGGGGACTTTGGGACAAAAATGACCAAACGCCGTTTTCAGTACTTGGCATATGTTGGGTATAATAAGTCGTAATTTCAAACTGTGAATATGTGCGGAAAGCCAGAATTTGGCTCCAAAATATGGCTCAGGCCTCGATATTGGGATGTTTGGGATATTTTGAAAACTACAGGGGGTATTGGGACAAATGTAACCAAACGCCGCTTTAAGTACTTGGCAAATGTTGGGTATAAAAATTCGTAATATCAAATTGCGAATATGTGCAGAGAACCAGAATTTGGCTCCAAAATATGGCTCTCGCCTCGATATTGGGATGTTTGGGATATTTTGAAAACTACAGGAAGGTTTGGGACAAATGTGACCAAACGCCGCTTTCAGTACTTCGCATATGTTGGGTTTAAAAAAGTCTCAATTTCAAACTGCGAATACGTGCAGAGAATGGCTCAGGACTCGAAATTGGATATTTTGGGATATTTTGAAAACTGCAGGGGAGTTTGTGCAAAATGTGACTCACTGCCGCGTCCAGTACTTGGCATATGTTGGGTATAAAAAGTCGTAATATCAAACTGCGAATACGTGCATAGAGCCAGAATTTGGCTCTAAAATATGGTTCAGGCCTCGAAATTGGGATATTTGCGATATTTTGAAAACTGCAGGGAGTTTGGGACAAATGTGACCAAACGCCGCTTTCAGTACTTGGCATATGTTGGGTAAAAAAAGGTCGCAATTTCAAACTGCGAATACGTGCAGAGAGCCAGAATTTGGCTCCAAAATATGGCTCAGGCCTCGAAAATGGGATGTTTGGGATATTTTGAAAACAGCAGGGGGGATTGTGACAAATGTGACCAAACGCCGCTTTCAGTACTTGGCATATGTTTGGTATAAAAAGTCGTAATATAAAACTGCGAATACGTGCAGAGAGCCAGAATTTGGCTCCAAAATATGGCTCAGGCCTCGATATTGGGATGTTTGGGATATTTTGAAAACTGCAGGGGAGTTTGTGCAAAATGTGACCAAACGCCGCTTTCAGTACTTCGCATATGTTGGGTATAAAAAAGTTGTAATTTCAAATTGCGAATTCGTGCAGAGAGGCAGAATTTGGCTCCAAAATATAGCTCAGGCCTCGAAATTGGGATGTTTGGGATATTTTGAAAACTGCAGGGGAGTTTGTGCAAAATGTGACTCACTGCCGCGTCCAATACTTGGCATATGTTGGGTATAAAAAGTCGTAATATCAAACTGCGAATACGTGCAGAGAGCCAGAATTTGGCTCCAAAATATGGCTCAGGCCTCGAAAATGGGTGTTTGGGATATTTTGAAAACAGCAGGGGGGATTGTGACAAATGTGACCAAACGCCGCTTGCAGTACTTGGCATATGTTTGGTATAAAAAGTCGTAATATAAAACTGCGAATACGTGCAGAGAGCCAGAACTTGGCTCCAAAATATGGCTCAGGCCTCGATATTGGGATGTTTGGGATATTTTGAAAACTGCAGGGGAGTTTGTGCAAAATGTGACCAAACGCCGCTTACAGTACTTCGCATATGTTGGGTACAAAAAAGTCGTAATTTCAAACTGCGAATACATGCAGAGATCCAGAATTTGGCTCCAAAATATGATTCAGGCCTCGAAATTGGGATATTTGGGATATTTCGAAAACTGCAATGGAGTTTGTGCAAAATGGTACTAACTGCCACTTTCAGGACTTGGCATATGTTGGATATAAAGATTCGTAATATCAAACTGCGAATACGTGCATATAGAGGGAGAATTTGGCTTCAAAATATGGCTCAGGCCTCAAAATTGGGATGTTTGGGATATTTTGAAAACTGCAGGGAGGTTTGGGACAAATGTGACCAAACGCCGCTTTCAGTACTTGGCATATGTTGGTATAAAAAAGTCGCAATTTCAAACTGCGAATACATGCTGAGAGCCAGAATTTGGCTCCATAATATGGCTCAGGTTTCGAAATTGGGATATTTGGGATATTTTGAAAACTGCAGGGGAGTTTGTGCAAAATGTGACTCACTGCCGCTTTCAGGACTTGGCATATGTTGGGTATAAATAGTCATAATTTCAAACTGCGAATACGTGCAGAGAGCCAGAATTTGGCTCCAAAATATGACTCAGGCTTCGAAATTGGGATGTTTGGGATATTTTGAAAACTGCAGGGGACTTTGGGACAAAAATGACCAAACGCCGTTTTCAGTACTTGGCATATGTTGGGTATAATAAGTCGTAATTTCAAACTGTGAATATGTGCGGAAAGCCAGAATTTGGCTCCAAAATATGGCTCAGGCCTCGATATTGGGATGTTTGGGATATTTTGAAAACTGCAGGGGGGATTGGGACAAATGTGACCAAACGCCGCTTAAGTACTTGGCAAATGTTGGGTATAAAAATTCGTAATATCAAACTTCGAACACGTGCAGAGAGCCAGAATTTGGCTCCAAAATATGGCTCATGCCTCGATATTGGGATGTTTGGGATATTTGGAAAACTGCAGGAAGGTTTGGGACAAATGTGACCAAACGCCGCTTTCAGTACTTCGCATATGTTGGGTATAAAAAAGTCTCAATTTCAAACTGCGAATACGTGCAGAGAATGGCTCAGGACTCGAAATTGGATATTTTGGGATATTTTGAAAACTGCAGGGGAGTTTGTGCAAAATGTGACTCACTGCCGCGTCCAGTACTTGGCATATGTTGGGTATAAAAAGTCGTAATATCAAACTGCGAATACGTGCATAGAGCCAGAATTTGGCTCTAAAATATGGTTCAGGCCTCGAAATTGGGATATTTGCGATATTTTGAAAACTGCAGGGAGGTTTGGGACAAATGTGACCAAACGCCGCTTTCAGTACTTGGCATATGTTGGGTTTAAAAAAGTCGCAATTTCAAATTGAGAATACGTGCAGAGAGCCAGAATTTGGCTCCAAAATATGGCTCAGGCCTCGAAAATGGGATGTTTGGGATATTTTGAAAACAGCAGGGGGGATTGTGACAAATGTGACCAAACGCCGCTTTCAGTACTTGGCATATGTTTGGTATAAAAAGTCGTAATATAAAACTGCGAATACGTGCAGAGAGCCAGAATTTGGCTCCAAAATATGGCTCAGGCCTCGATATTGGGATGTTTGGGATATTTTGAAAACTGCAGGGGAGTTTGTGCAAAATGTGACCAAACGCCGCTTTCAGTACTTCGCATATGTTGGGTATAAAAAAGTTGTAATTTCAAATTGCGAATTCGTGCAGAGAGGCAGAATTTGGCTCCAAAATATAGCTCAGGCCTCGAAATTGGATATTTTGGGATATTTTGAAAACTGCAGGGGAGTTTGTGCAAAATGTGACTCACTGCCGCGTCCAATACTTGGCATATGTTGGGTATAAAAAGTCGTAATATCAAACTGCGAATACGTGCAGAGAGCCAGAATTTGGCTCCAAAATATGGCTCAGGCCTCGAAAATGGGTTGTTTGGGATATTTTGAAAACAGCAGGGGGGATTGTGACAAATGTGACCAAACGCCGCTTGCAGTACTTGGCATATGTTTGGTATAAAAAGTCGTAATATAAAACTGCGAATACGTGCAGAGAGCCAGAACTTGGCTCCAAAATATGGCTCAGGCCTCGATATTGGGATGTTTGGGATATTTTGAAAACTGCAGGGGAGTTTGTGCAAAATGTGACCAAACGCCGCTTACAGTACTTCGCATATGTTGGGTACAAAAAAGTCGTAATTTCAAACTGCGAATACATGCAGAGATCCAGAATTTGGCTCCAAAATATGATTCAGGCCTCGAAATTGGGATATTTGGGATATTTCGAAAACTGCAATGGAGTTTGTGCAAAATGGTACTAACTGCCACTTTCAGGACTTGGCATATGTTGGATATAAAGATTCGTAATATCAAACTGCGAATACGTGCATAGAGGGAGAATTTGGCTTCAAAATATGGCTCAGGCCTCAAAATTGGGATGTTTGGGATATTTTGAAAACTGCAGGGAGGTTTGGGACAAATGTGACCAAACGCCGCTTTCAGTACTTGGCATATGTTGGTATAAAAAAGTCGCAATTTCAAACTGCGAATACGTGCAGAGAGCCAGAATTTGGCTCCATAATATGGCTCAGGTTTCGAAATTGGGATATTTGGGATATTTTGAAAACTGCAGGGGAGTTTGTGCAAAATGTGACTCACTGCCGCTTTCAGGACTTGGCATATGTTCGGTATAAATAGTCATAATTTCAAACTGCGAATACGTGCAGAGAGCCAGAATTTGGCTCCAAAATATGACTCAGGCTTCGAAATTGGGATGTTTGGGATATTTTGAAAACTGCAGGGGTCTTTGGGACAAAAATGACCAAACGCCGCTTTCAGTACTTGGCATATGTTGGGTATAAAAAGTCGTAATATCAAACTGCGAATACGTGCAGAGAGCCAGAATTTGGCTCCAAAATATGGCTCAGGCCTCGATATTGGGATGTTTGGGATATTTGGAAAACTGCAGGGGGTATTGGGACAATTGTGACCAAACGCTGCTTTAAGTACTTGGCATATGTTGGGTATAAAAATTCGTAATATCAAACTGCGAATACGTGCAGAGAGCCAGAATTTGGCTCCAAAATATGGCTCAGGCCTCGATATTGGGATGTTTGGGATATTTTGAAAACTGCAGGGGAGTTTGGGACAAATGTGACCAAACGCCGCTTTCAGTACTTCGCATATGTTGGGTATAAAAAAGTCGTAATTTCAAACTGCGAATACGTGCAGAGAGCCAGAATTTGGCTCCAAAATATGGCTCAGGCCTCGAATGTTGGGATAAAAAGTCGTAATATCAAACTGTTGGGATATTTGCGATTTTGAAAACTGCAGGGGAGTTTGGGACAAATGTGACCAAACGCCGCTTTCAGTACTTGGCATATGTTGGGTATAAAAAGTCGTAATTTCAAACTGCGAATACGTGCAGAGAGCCAGAATTTGGCTCCAAAATATGGCTCAGGCCTCGAAATTGGGATGTTTGGGATATTTTGAAAACTGCAGGGGGGATTGTGACAAATGTGACCAAACGCCGCTTTCAGTACTTGGCATATGTTGGGTATAAAAAGTCGTAATATCAAACTGCGAATACGTGCAGAGAGCCAGAATTTGGCTCCAAAATATGGCTCAGGCCTCGAAATTGGGATGTTTGGGATATTTTGAAAACTGCAGGGGAGTTTGTGCAAAATGTGACCAAACGCCGCTTTCAGTACTTCGCATATGTTGGGTATAAAAAGTCGTAATTTCAAACTGCGAATACGTGCAGAGAGCCAGAATTTGGCTCCAAAATATGGCTCAGGCCTCGAAATTGGGATATTTGGGATATTTTGAAAACTGCAGGGGAGTTTGTGCAAAATGTGACTCACTGCCGCTTTCAGTACTTGGCATATGTTGGGTATAAAAAGTCGTAATATCAAACTGCGAATACGTGCAGAGAGCCAGAATTTGGCTCCAAAATATGGCTCAGGCCTCGAAATTGGGATGTTTGGGATATTTTGAAAACTGCAGGGGGGATTGGGACAAATGTGACCAAACGCCGCTTTCAGTACTTGGCATATGTTGGGTATAAAAAGTCGTAATATCAAACTGCGAATACGTGCAGAGAGCCAGAATTTGGCTCCAAAATATGGCTCAGGCCTCGATATTGGGATGTTTGAGATATTTTGAAAACTGCAGGGGAGTTTGTGCAAAATGTGACCAAACGCCGCTTTCAGTACTTCGCATATGTTGGGTATAAAAAAGTCGCAATTTCAAACTGCGAATACGTGCAGAGAGCCAGAATTTGGCTCCAAAATATGGTTCAGGCCTCGAACTTGGGATATTTGTCATATTTCAAAAACTGCAGGGGAGTTTGTGCAAAATGTGACTCATTGCCTCTTTCAGGACTTGACATATGTTGGGTATAAAAAGTCATAATATCAAACTGCGAATACGTGCATAGAGCCAGAATTTGGCTCCAAAATATGGCTCAGGCCTCGAAATTGGGATGTTTGGGATATTTTGAAAACTGCAGGGAGGTTTGGGACAAATGTGACCAAACGCCGCTTTCAGTACTTGGCATATGTTGGTATAAAAAGTCGTAATTTCAAACTGCGAATACGTGCAGAGAGCCAGAATTTGGCTCCAAAATATGGCTCAGGCCTCGAAATTGGGATGTTTGGGATATTTTGAAAACTGCAGGGGAGTTTGTGCAAAATGTGACCAAACGCCGCTTTCAGTACTTGGCATATGTTGGGTATAAAAAGTCGTAATTTCAAACTGCGAATACGTGCAGAGAGCCAGAATTTGGCTCCAAAATATGGCTCAGGCCTCGAAATTGGGATGTTTGGGATATTTTGAAAACTGCAGGGGAGTTTGGGCAAAATGTGACCAAACGCCGCTTTCAGTACTTGGCATATGTTGGGTATAAAAAGTCGTAATTTCAAACTGCGAATACGTGCAGAGAGCCAGAATTTGGCTCCAAAATATGGCTCAGGCCTCGAAATTGGGATGTTTGGGATATTTTGAAAACTGCAGGGGAGTTTGGGACAAATGTGACCAAACGCCGCTTTCAGTACTTGGCATATGTTGGGTATAAAAAGTCGTAATATCAAACTGCGAATACGTGCAGAGAGCCAGAATTTGGCTCCAAAATATGGCTCAGGCCTCGAAATTGGGATGTTTGGGATATTTTGAAAACTGCAGGGGGTTTGGGACAAATGTGACCAAACGCCGCTTTCAGTACTTGGCATATGTTGGGTATAAAAAGTCGTAATTTCAAACTGCGAATACGTGCAGAGAGCCAGAATTTGGCTCCAAAATATGGCTCAGGCCTCGAAATTGGGATATTTGGGATATTTTGAAAACTGCAGGGGAGTTTGTGCAAAATGTGACCAACTGCCGCTTTCAGTACTTGGCATATGTTGGGTATAAAAAGTCGTAATTTCAAACTGCGAATACGTGCAGAGAGCCAGAATTTGGCTCCAAAATATGGCTCAGGCCTCGAAATTGGGATATTTGGGATATTTTGAAAACTGCAGGGGAGTTTGGGACAAAATGTGACCAAACGCCGCTTTCAGTACTTGGCATATGTTGGGTATAAAAAGTCGTAATTTCAAACTGCGAATACGTGCAGAGAGCCAGAATTTGGCTCCAAAATATGGCTCAGGCCTCGAAATTGGGATGTTTGGGATATTTTGAAAACTGCAGGGGAGTTTGTGACAAATGTGACCAAACGCCGCTTTCAGTACTTGGCATATGTTGGGTATAAAAAGTCGTAATTTCAAACTGCGAATACGTGCAGAGAGCCAGAATTTGGCTCCAAAATATGGCTCAGGCCTCGAAATTGGGATGTTTGGGATATTTTGAAAACTGCAGGGGAGTTTGGGACAAATGTGACCAAACGCCGCTTTCAGTACTTGGCATATGTTGGGTATAAAAAGTCGTAATTTCAAACTGCGAATACGTGCAGAGAGCCAGAATTTGGCTCCAAAATATGGCTCAGGCCTCGAAATTGGGATATTTGGGATATTTTGAAAACTGCAGGGGAGTTTGTGCAAAATGTGACTCAAACGCCGCTTTCAGTACTTGGCATATGTTGGGTATAAAAAGTCGTAATATCAAACTGCGAATACGTGCAGAGAGCCAGAATTTGGCTCCAAAATATGGCTCAGGCCTCGAAATTGGGATGTTTGGGATATTTTGAAAACTGCAGGGGAGTTTGGGACAAATGTGACCAAACGCCGCTTTCAGTACTTGGCATATGTTGGGTATAAAAAGTCGTAATTTCAAACTGCGAATACGTGCAGAGAGCCAGAATTTGGCTCCAAAATATGGCTCAGGCCTCGAAATTGGGATGTTTGGGATATTTTGAAAACTGCAGGGGAGTTTGTGACAAATGTGACCAAACGCCGCTTTCAGTACTTGGCATATGTTGGGTATAAAAAGTCGTAATTTCAAACTGCGAATACGTGCAGAGAGCCAGAATTTGGCTCCAAAATATGGCTCAGGCCTCGAAATTGGGATGTTTGGGATATTTTGAAAACTGCAGGGGAGTTTGTGACAAAATGTGACCAAACGCCGCTTTCAGTACTTGGCATATGTTGGGTATAAAAAGTCGTAATTTCAAACTGCGAATACGTGCAGAGAGCCAGAATTTGGCTCCAAAATATGGCTCAGGCCTCGAAATTGGGATGTTTGGGATATTTTGAAAACTGCAGGGGAGTTTGGGACAAATGTGACCAAACGCCGCTTTCAGTACTTGGCATATGTTGGGTATAAAAAGTCGTAATTTCAAACTGCGAATACGTGCAGAGAGCCAGAATTTGGCTCCAAAATATGGCTCAGGCCTCGAAATTGGGATGTTTGGGATATTTTGAAAACTGCAGGGGAGTTTGTGCAAAATGTGACCAAACGCCGCTTTCAGTACTTGGCATATGTTGGGTATAAAAAGTCGTAATTTCAAACTGCGAATACGTGCAGAGAGCCAGAATTTGGCTCCAAAATATGGCTCAGGCCTCGAAATTGGGATGTTTGGGATATTTTGAAAACTGCAGGGGAGTTTGTGCAAAATGTGACCAAACGCCGCTTTCAGTACTTGGCATATGTTGGGTATAAAAAGTCGTAATTTCAAACTGCGAATACGTGCAGAGAGCCAGAATTTGGCTCCAAAATATGGCTCAGGCCTCGAAATTGGGATGTTTGGGATATTTTGAAAACTGCAGGGGAGTTTGTGACAAATGTGACCAACTGCCGCTTTCAGTACTTGGCATATGTTGGGTATAAAAAGTCGTAATTTCAAACTGCGAATACGTGCAGAGAGCCAGAATTTGGCTCCAAAATATGGCTCAGGCCTCGAAATTGGGATGTTTGGGATATTTTGAAAACTGCAGGGGAGTTTGTGACAAATGTGACCAAACGCCGCTTTCAGTACTTGGCATATGTTGGGTATAAAAAGTCGTAATTTCAAACTGCGAATACGTGCAGAGAGCCAGAATTTGGCTCCAAAATATGGCTCAGGCCTCGAAATTGGGATATTTGGGATATTTTGAAAACTGCAGGGGAGTTTGTGCAAAATGTGACCAAACGCCGCTTTCAGTACTTGGCATATGTTGGGTATAAAAAGTCGTAATTTCAAACTGCGAATACGTGCAGAGAGCCAGAATTTGGCTCCAAAATATGGCTCAGGCCTCGAAATTGGGATGTTTGGGATATTTTGAAAACTGCAGGGGAGTTTGTGCAAAATGTGACCAAACGCCGCTTTCAGTACTTGGCATATGTTGGGTATAAAAAGTCGTAATTTCAAACTGCGAATACGTGCAGAGAGCCAGAATTTGGCTCCAAAATATGGCTCAGGCCTCGAAATTGGGATGTTTGGGATATTTTGAAAACTGCAGGGGAGTTTGTGCAAATGTGACCAAACGCCGCTTTCAGTACTTGGCATATGTTGGGTATAAAAAGTCGTAATTTCAAACTGCGAATACGTGCAGAGAGCCAGAATTTGGCTCCAAAATATGGCTCAGGCCTCGAAATTGGGATGTTTGGGATATTTTGAAAACTGCAGGGGAGTTTGTGCAAAATGTGACCAAACGCCGCTTTCAGTACTTGGCATATGTTGGGTATAAAAAGTCGTAATTTCAAACTGCGAATACGTGCAGAGAGCCAGAATTTGGCTCCAAAATATGGCTCAGGCCTCGAAATTGGGATGTTTGGGATATTTTGAAAACTGCAGGGGAGTTTGTGCAAAATGTGACCAAACGCCGCTTTCAGTACTTGGCATATGTTGGGTATAAAAAGTCGTAATTTCAAACTGCGAATACGTGCAGAGAGCCAGAATTTGGCTCCAAAATATGGCTCAGGCCTCGAAATTGGGATGTTTGGGATATTTTGAAAACTGCAGGGGAGTTTGTGCAAAATGTGACCAAACGCCGCTTTCAGTACTTGGCATATGTTGGGTATAAAAAGTCGTAATTTCAAACTGCGAATACGTGCAGAGAGCCAGAATTTGGCTCCAAAATATGGCTCAGGCCTCGAAATTGGGATGTTTGGGATATTTTGAAAACTGCAGGGGAGTTTGTGCAAAATGTGACCAAACGCCGCTTTCAGTACTTGGCATATGTTGGGTATAAAAAGTCGTAATTTCAAACTGCGAATACGTGCAGAGAGCCAGAATTTGGCTCCAAAATATGGCTCAGGCCTCGAAATTGGGATGTTTGGGATATTTGAAAACTGCAGGGGAGTTTGGGACAAAATGTGACCAAACGCCGCTTTCAGTACTTGGCATATGTTGGGTATAAAAAGTCGTAATTTCAAACTGCGAATACGTGCAGAGAGCCAGAATTTGGCTCCAAAATATGGCTCAGGCCTCGAAATTGGGATGTTTGGGATATTTTGAAAACTGCAGGGGAGTTTGGGCAAAATGTGACCAAACGCCGCTTTCAGTACTTGGCATATGTTGGGTATAAAAAGTCGTAATTTCAAACTGCGAATACGTGCAGAGAGCCAGAATTTGGCTCCAAAATATGGCTCAGGCCTCGAAATTGGGATGTTTGGGATATTTTGAAAACTGCAGGGGAGTTTGTGCACAAATGTGACCAAACGCCGCTTTCAGTACTTGGCATATGTTGGGTATAAAAAGTCGTAATTTCAAACTGCGAATACGTGCAGAGAGCCAGAATTTGGCTCCAAAATATGGCTCAGGCCTCGAAATTGGGATGTTTGGGATATTTTGAAAACTGCAGGGGAGTTTGGGACAAATGTGACCAAACGCCGCTTTCAGTACTTGGCATATGTTGGGTATAAAAAGTCGTAATTTCAAACTGCGAATACGTGCAGAGAGCCAGAATTTGGCTCCAAAATATGGCTCAGGCCTCGAAATTGGGATGTTTGGGATATTTTGAAAACTGCAGGGGAGTTTGTGCAAATGTGACCAAACGCCGCTTTCAGTACTTGGCATTTGCCGGGTATAAAAAGTCGAAATATCAAACTGCGGATACGTGCAGAGAGCCAGAATTTGACTCCAAAAAATTGGCTCAGGCCTCGAAATTGGGATATTTGGGATATTTTGAAAACTGCAGGGAGGTTTGGAACAAATGTGACCAAACGCTGCTTTCATTACTTGGCATATGTTGGGTATAAAAAGTCGTAATATCAAACTGCGAATACGTGCAGAGAGCCAGAATTTGGCTCCAAAATATGGCTCAGGCCAAGATATTGGGATGTTGGGGATATTTTGAAAACTGCAGGGGAGTTTGTGCAAAATGTGACCAAATGCCGCTTTCAGTACTTGGCATATGTTGAGTTTAAAAAAGTCGTTATTTCAAGCTGCGAATACGTGCACAGAGCCAGAATTTGGCTCCAAAATATGGCTCAGGGCCTCGAAATTGGGATATTTGGGATATTTTGAAAACTGAAGGGGAGTTTGTGCAAATTGTGACTCACTGCCGCTTTCAGTACTGCATATATGTTAGGTATAAAAAGATCGTAATTTCAAACTGCGAATACGTGCAGAGAGCCAGAATTTGGCTCCAAAATATGGCTCAGGCCTCGAAATTGGGATGTTTGGGATATTTTGAAAACTGCAGGGGAGTTTGTGCAAAATGTGACCAAACGCCGCTTTCAGTACTTGGCATATGTTGGGTATAAAAAGTCGTAATTTCAAACTGCGAATACGTGCAGAGAGCCAGAATTTGGCTCCAAAATATGGCTCAGGCCTCGAAATTGGGATATTTGGGATATTTTGAAAACTGCAGGGGAGTTTGTGCAAAATGTGACCAAACGCCGCTTTCAGTACTTGGCATATGTTGGGTATAAAAAGTCGTAATTTCAAACTGCGAATACGTGCAGAGAGCCAGAATTTGGCTCCAAAATATGGCTCAGGCCTCGAAATTGGGATGTTTGGGATATTTTGAAAACTGCAGGGGAGTTTGTGACAAATGTGACCAAACGCCGCTTTCAGTACTTGGCATATGTTGGGTATAAAAAGTCGTAATTTCAAACTGCGAATACGTGCAGAGAGCCAGAATTTGGCTCCAAAATATGGCTCAGGCCTCGAAATTGGGATGTTTGGGATATTTTGAAAACTGCAGGGGAGTTTGTGCAAAATGTGACCAAACGCCGCTTTCAGTACTTGGCATATGTTGGGTATAAAAAGTCGTAATTTCAAACTGCGAATACGTGCAGAGAGCCAGAATTTGGCTCCAAAATATGGCTCAGGCCTCGAAATTGGGATATTTGGGATATTTTGAAAACTGCAGGGGAGTTTGTGCAAAATGTGACCAAACGCCGCTTTCAGTACTTGGCATATGTTGGGTATAAAAAGTCGTAATTTCAAACTGCGAATACGTGCAGAGAGCCAGAATTTGGCTCCAAAATATGGCTCAGGCCTCGAAATTGGGATGTTTGGGATATTTTGAAAACTGCAGGGGAGTTTGGGACAAATGTGACCAAACGCCGCTTTCAGTACTTGGCATATGTTGGGTATAAAAAGTCGTAATTTCAAACTGCGAATACGTGCAGAGAGCCAGAATTTGGCTCCAAAATATGGCTCAGGCCTCGAAATTGGGATGTTTGGGATATTTTGAAAACTGCAGGGGAGTTTGTGCAAAATGTGACCAAACGCCGCTTTCAGTACTTGGCATATGTTGGGTATAAAAAGTCGTAATTTCAAACTGCGAATACGTGCAGAGAGCCAGAATTTGGCTCCAAAATATGGCTCAGGCCTCGAAATTGGGATGTTTGGGATATTTTGAAAACTGCAGGGGAGTTTGGGACAAATGTGACCAAACGCCGCTTTCAGTACTTGGCATATGTTGGGTATAAAAAGTCGTAATTTCAAACTGCGAATACGTGCAGAGAGCCAGAATTTGGCTCCAAAATATGGCTCAGGCCTCGAAATTGGGATGTTTGGGATATTTTGAAAACTGCAGGGGAGTTTGGGACAAATGTGACCAAACGCCGCTTTCAGTACTTGGCATATGTTGGGTATAAAAAGTCGTAATTTCAAACTGCGAATACGTGCAGAGAGCCAGAATTTGGCTCCAAAATATGGCTCAGGCCTCGAAATTGGGATGTTTGGGATATTTTGAAAACTGCAGGGGAGTTTGTGCAAAATGTGACCAAACGCCGCTTTCAGTACTTGGCATATGTTGGGTATAAAAAGTCGTAATTTCAAACTGCGAATACGTGCAGAGAGCCAGAATTTGGCTCCAAAATATGGCTCAGGCCTCGAAATTGGGATGTTTGGGATATTTTGAAAACTGCAGGGGAGTTTGTGCAAATGTGACCAAACGCCGCTTTCAGTACTTGGCATATGTTGGGTATAAAAAGTCGTAATTTCAAACTGCGAATACGTGCAGAGAGCCAGAATTTGGCTCCAAAATATGGCTCAGGCCTCGAAATTGGGATGTTTGGGATATTTTGAAAACTGCAGGGGAGTTTGTGCAAAATGTGACCAAACGCCGCTTTCAGTACTTGGCATATGTTGGGTATAAAAAGTCGTAATTTCAAACTGCGAATACGTGCAGAGAGCCAGAATTTGGCTCCAAAATATGGCTCAGGCCTCGAAATTGGGATGTTTGGGATATTTTGAAAACTGCAGGGGAGTTTGGCACAAATGTGACCAAACGCCGCTTTCAGTACTTGGCATATGTTGGGTATAAAAAGTCGTAATTTCAAACTGCGAATACGTGCAGAGAGCCAGAATTTGGCTCCAAAATATGGCTCAGGCCTCGAAATTGGGATGTTTGGGATATTTTGAAAACTGCAGGGGAGTTTGGGACAAATGTGACCAAACGCCGCTTTCAGTACTTGGCATATGTTGGGTATAAAAAGTCGTAATTTCAAACTGCGAATACGTGCAGAGAGCCAGAATTTGGCTCCAAAATATGGCTCAGGCCTCGAAATTGGGATATTTGGGATATTTTGAAAACTGCAGGGGAGTTTGTGCAAAATGTGACTCACTGCCGCTTTCAGTACTTGGCATATGTTGGGTATAAAAAGTCGTAATTTCAAACTGCGAATACGTGCAGAGAGCCAGAATTTGGCTCCAAAATATGGCTCAGGCCTCGAAATTGGGATGTTTGGGATATTTTGAAAACTGCAGGGGAGTTTGGGACAAATGTGACCAAACGCCGCTTTCAGTACTTGGCATATGTTGGGTATAAAAAGTCGTAATATCAAACTGCGAATACGTGCAGAGAGCCAGAATTTGGCTCCAAAATATGGCTCAGGCCTCGAAATTGGGATGTTTGGGATATTTTGAAAACTGCAGGGGGGTTTGGGACAAATGTGACCAAACGCCGCTTTCAGTACTTGGCATATGTTGGGTATAAAAAGTCGTAATTTCAAACTGCGAATACGTGCAGAGAGCCAGAATTTGGCTCCAAAATATGGCTCAGGCCTCGAAATTGGGATGTTTGGGATATTTTGAAAACTGCAGGGGAGTTTGGGACAAATGTGACCAAACGCCGCTTTCAGTACTTGGCATATGTTGGGTATAAAAAGTCGTAATTTCAAACTGCGAATACGTGCAGAGAGCCAGAATTTGGCTCCAAAATATGGCTCAGGCCTCGAAATTGGGATATTTGGGATATTTTGAAAACTGCAGGGGAGTTTGGGACAAATGTGACTCAAACGCCGCTTTCAGTACTTGGCATATGTTGGGTATAAAAAGTCGTAATTTCAAACTGCGAATACGTGCAGAGAGCCAGAATTTGGCTCCAAAATATGGCTCAGGCCTCGAAATTGGGATGTTTGGGATATTTTGAAAACTGCAGGGGAGTTTGTGACAAATGTGACCAAACGCCGCTTTCAGTACTTGGCATATGTTGGGTATAAAAAGTCGTAATTTCAAACTGCGAATACGTGCAGAGAGCCAGAATTTGGCTCCAAAATATGGCTCAGGCCTCGAAATTGGGATGTTTGGGATATTTTGAAAACTGCAGGGGAGTTTGTGCAAAATGTGACCAAACGCCGCTTTCAGTACTTGGCATATGTTGGGTATAAAAAGTCGTAATTTCAAACTGCGAATACGTGCAGAGAGCCAGAATTTGGCTCCAAAATATGGCTCAGGCCTCGAAATTGGGATGTTTGGGATATTTTGAAAACTGCAGGGGAGTTTGTGCAAAATGTGACCAAACGCCGCTTTCAGTACTTGGCATATGTTGGGTATAAAAAGTCGTAATTTCAAACTGCGAATACGTGCAGAGAGCCAGAATTTGGCTCCAAAATATGGCTCAGGCCTCGAAATTGGGATGTTTGGGATATTTTGAAAACTGCAGGGGAGTTTGTGCAAATGTGACCAAACGCCGCTTTCAGTACTTGGCATATGTTGGGTATAAAAAGTCGTAATATCAAACTGCGAATACGTGCAGAGAGCCAGAATTTGGCTCCAAAATATGGCTCAGGCCTCGAAATTGGGATATTTGGGATATTTTGAAAACTGCAGGGGAGTTTGGGACAAATGTGACCAAACGCCGCTTTCAGTACTTGGCATATGTTGGGTATAAAAAGTCGTAATTTCAAACTGCGAATACGTGCAGAGAGCCAGAATTTGGCTCCAAAATATGGCTCAGGCCTCGAAATTGGGATGTTTGGGATATTTTGAAAACTGCAGGGGAGGATTGTGACAAATGTGACCAAACGCCGCTTTCAGTACTTGGCATATGTTGGGTATAAAAAGTCGTAATATCAAACTGCGAATACGTGCAGAGAGCCAGAATTTGGCTCCAAAATATGGCTCAGGCCTCGAAATTGGGATGTTTGGGATATTTTGAAAACTGCAGGGGAGTTTGTGCAAAATGTGACCAAACGCCGCTTTCAGTACTTCGCATATGTTGGGTATAAAAAAGTCGTAATTTCAAACTGCGAATACGTGCAGAGAGCCAGAATTTGGCTCCAAAATATAGCTCAGGTCTCGAAATTGGGATTTTGGGATATTAAACTGCAGGGGAGTTTGTGCAAAATGTGACTCACTGCCGCGTTCAGTACTTGGCATATGTTGGGTATAAAAAAGTCGTAATATCAAACTGCGAATACGTGCAAAGAGCCAGAATTTGGCTCCAAAATATGGCTCAGGCCTCGAAATTGGGATGTTTGGGATATTTTGAAAACTGCAGGGGAGATTGTGACAAATGTGACCAAACGCCGCTTTCAGTACTTGGCATATGTTGGGTATAAAAAGTCGTAATATCAAACTGCGAATACGTGCAGAGAGCCAGAATTTGGCTCCAAAATATGGCTCAGGCCTCGAAATTGGGATATTTGGGATATTTTGAAAACTGCATGGGAGTTTGTGCAAAATGTGACCAAACGCCGCTTTCAGTACTTGGCATATGTTGGGTACAAAAAGTCGTAATTTCAAACTGCGAATACGTGCAGAGAGCCAGAATTTGGCTCCAAAATATGGCTCAGGCCTCGAAATTGGGATATTTGGGATATTTCGAAAACTGCAGGGGAGTTTGTGCAAAATGTGACTAATTGCCGCTTTCAGGACTTGGCATATGTTGGGTATAAAAAGTCGTAATATCAAAGTGCGAATACATGTAGAGAGGGAGAATTTGGCTCCAAAATATGGCTCAGGCCACGATATTGGGATGTTTGGGATATTTTGAAAACTGGAGGGAGGATTGGGACAAATGTGACCAAACGCCGCTTTCAGCACTTGGCATATATTGGGTATAAAAAGTTATAATTTCAAACTACGAATACGTGCAGAGAGCCAGAATTTGACTCCAAAATATGGCTCAGGTCTCGAAATTGGGATATTTGTGATATTTCGAAAACTGCAGGGGAGTTTGTGCAAAATGTGACTCACTGCCGCTTTCAGGACTTGGCACATGTTGGGTATAAAAAGTCGTAATATCAAACTGCGAATACGTGCATAGAGCCAGAATTTGGCTCCAAAATATGGCTCAGGCCTCGAAATTGGGATATTTGGGATATTTTGAAAACTGAAGGGAGGTTTGGGACAAATGTGACCAAACGCCGCTTTCAGTACTTGGCATATGTTGGGTATAAAAAGTCGTAATTTCAAACTGCGAATACGTGCAGAGAGCCAGAATTTGGCTCCAAAATATGGCTCAGGCCTCGAAATTGGGATGTTTGGGATATTTTGAAAACTGCAGGGGGGATTGGGACAAATGTGACCAAACGCCGCTTTCAGTACTTGGCATATGTTGGGTATAAAAAGTCGTAATATCAAACTGCGAATACGTGCAGAGAGCCAGAATTTGGCTCCAAAATATGGCTCAGGCCTCGATATTGGGATGTTTGGGATATTTTGAAAACTGCAGGGGAGTTTGTGCAAAATGTGACCAAACGCCGCTTTCAGTACTTCGCATATGTTGGGTATAAAAAGTCGTAATTTCAAACTGCGAATACGTGCAGAGAGCCAGAATTTGGCTCCAAAATATGGCTCAGGCCTCGAAATTGGGATATTTGGGATATTTTGAAAACTGCAGGGGAGTTTGTGCAAAATGTGACTCACTGCCGCGTTCAGTACTTGGCATATGTTGGGTATAAAAATTCGAAATATCAAACTGCGAATACGTGCAGAGAGCAGGAATTTGGCACCAAAATATGGCTCAGGCTTCGAAATTGGGATATTTGGGATATTTTGAAAACTGCAGGGGAGTTTGTGACAAATGTGACCAAACGCCGCTTTCAGTACTTGGCATATGTTGGGTATAAAAAGTCGTAATATCAAACTGCGAATACGTGCAGAGAGCCAGAATTTGGCTCCAAAATATGGCTCAGGCCTCGATATTGGGATGTTTGGGAAATTTTGAAAACTGCAGGGGAGTTTGTGCAAAATGTGACCAAACCCCACTTTCAGTACTTGGCATATGTTGGGTATAAAAAGTCGTAATTTCAAACTGCGAATACGTGCAAAGAGCCAGAATTTGGCTCCAAAATATGGCTCAGGCCTCGAAATTGGGATATTTGGGATATTTTGAAAACTGCAGGGGAGTTTGTGCAAAATGTGACTAACTGCCGCTTTCAGTACTTGGCATATGTTGGGTATAAAAATTCGTAATATCAAACTGCGAATACGTGCAGAGAGCCAGAATTTGGCTCCAAAATATGGCTCAGGCCTCGAAATTGGGATGTTTGGGATATTTTGAAAACTGCAAGGGGTTTGGGACAAATATGACCAAATGCCGCTTTCAGTACTTGGCATATGTTGGGTATAAAAAGTCGTAATTTCAAACTGCGAATACGTGCAGAGAGCCAGAATTTGGCTCCAAAATATGGCTCAGGCCTCGAAATTGGGATATTTGGGATATTTTGAAAACTGCAGGGGAGTTTGTGCAAAATGTGACCAACTGCCGCTTTCAGTACTTGGCATATGTTGGGTATAAAAAGTCGTAATTTCAAACTGCGAATACGTGCAGAGAGCCAGAATTTGGCTCCAAAATATGGCTCAGGCCTCGAAATTGGGATGTTTGGGATATTTTGAAAACTGCAGGGGAGTTTGTGCAAAATGTGACCAAACGCCGCTTTCAGTACTTGGCATATGTTGGGTATAAAAAGTCGTAATTTCAAACTGCGAATACGTGCATAGAGCCAGAATTTGGCTCCAAAATATGGCTCAGGCCTCGAAATTGGGATGTTTGGGATATTTTGAAAACTGCAGGGGGGGGGTTTGGGACAAATGTGACCAAACGCCGCTTTCAGTACTTGGCATATGTTGGGTATAAAAATTCGTAATATCAAACTGCGAATACGTGCAGAGAGCCAGAATTTGGCTCCAAAATATGGCTCAGGCCTCGAAATTGGGATATTTGGGATATTTCGAAAACTGCAGGGGAGTTTTTGCAAATGTGACCAAACGCCGCTTTCAGTACTTCGCATATGTTGGGCATAAAAAAGTAGAAATTTCAAACTGCGAATACGTGCAGAGAGCCAGAATGTGGCTCCAAAATATGGCTCAGGCCTCGAAATTGGGATTTTGGGATATTTTGAAAACTGCAGGGGAGTTTGTGCAAAATGTGACTCACTGCCGCATTCAGTACTTGGCATATGTTGGGTATAAAAAGTCGTAATATCAAACTGCGAATACGTGCAGAGAGCCAGAATTTGGCTCCCAAATATGGCACAGGCCTCGAAATTGGGATATTTGGGATATTTTGAAAACTGCAGGGGAGTTTGTGGACAAATGTGACCAAACGCCGCTTTCAGTACTTGGCATATGTTGGGTATAAAAAGTCGTAATTTCAAACTGCGAATACGTGCAGAGAGCCAGAATTTGGCTCCAAAATATGGCTCAGGCCTCGAAATTGGGATGTTTGGGATATTTTGAAAACTGCAGGGGAGTTTGTGACAAATGTGACCAAACGCCGCTTTCAGTACTTGGCATATGTTGGGTATAAAAAAGTCGTAATTTCAAACTGCGAATACGTGCAGAGAGCCAGAATTTGGCTCCAAAATATGGCTCAGGCCTCGAAATTGGGATATTTGGGATATTTTGAAAACTGCAGGGAGTTTGTGCAAAATGTGACCAAACGCCGCTTTCAGTACTTGGCATATGTTGGGTATAAAAAGTCGTAATTTCAAACTGCGAATACGTGCAGAGAGCCAGAATTTGGCTCCAAAATATGGCTCAGGCCTCGAAATTGGGATATTTGGGATATTTTGAAAACTGCAGGGGAGTTTGGGACAAATGTGACTCACTGCCGCTTTCAGTACTTGGCATATGTTGGGTATAAAAAAGTCGTAATTTCAAACTGCGAATACGTGCAGAGAGCCAGAATTTGGCTCCAAAATATGGCTCAGGCCTCGAAATTGGGATGTTTGGGATATTTTGAAAACTGCAGGGGTAGTTTGGGACAAATGTGACCAAACGCCGCTTTCAGTACTTGGCATATGTTGGGTATAAAAAGTCGTAATATCAAACTGCGAATACGTGCAGAGAGCCAGAATTTGGCTCCAAAATATGGCTCAGGCCTCGAAATTGGGATGTTTGGGATATTTTGAAAACTGCAGGGGAGTTTGGGACAAATGTGACCAAACGCCGCTTTCAGTACTTGGCATATGTTGGGTATAAAAAAGTCGTAATTTCAAACTGCGAATACGTGCAGAGAGCCAGAATTTGGCTCCAAAATATGGCTCAGGCCTCGAAATTGGGATATTTGGGATATTTTGAAAACTGCAGGGGAGTTTGTGCAAAATGTGACCAACTGCCGCTTTCAGTACTTGGCATATGTTGGGTATAAAAAGTCGTAATTTCAAACTGCGAATACGTGCAGAGAGCCAGAATTTGGCTCCAAAATATGGCTCAGGCCTCGAAATTGGGATGTTTGGGATATTTTGAAAACTGCAGGGGAGTTTGGGACAAATGTGACCAAACGCCGCTTTCAGTACTTGGCATATGTTGGGTATAAAAAGTCGTAATTTCAAACTGCGAATACGTGCAGAGAGCCAGAATTTGGCTCCAAAATATGGCTCAGGCCTCGAAATTGGGATGTTTGGGATATTTTGAAAACTGCAGGGGAGTTTGTGCAAAATGTGACTCACTGCCGCTTTCAGTACTTGGCATATGTTGGGTATAAAAAGTCGTAATATCAAACTGCGAATACGTGCAGAGAGCCAGAATTTGGCTCCAAAATATGGCTCAGGCCTCGAAATTGGGATGTTTGGGATATTTTGAAAACTGCAGGGGAGTTTGTGCAAAATGTGACCAAACGCCGCTTTCAGTACTTGGCATATGTTGGGTATAAAAAGTCGTAATTTCAAACTGCGAATACGTGCAGAGAGCCAGAATTTGGCTCCAAAATATGGCTCAGGCCTCGAAATTGGGATATTTGGGATATTTTGAAAACTGCAGGGGAGTTTGGGCAAAATGTGACTAACGCCGCTTTCAGTACTTGGCATATGTTGGGTATAAAAAGTCGTAATATCAAACTGCGAATACGTGCAGAGAGCCAGAATTTGGCTCCAAAATATGGCTCAGGCCTCGAAATTGGGATGTTTGGGATATTTTGAAAACTGCAGGGAGGTTTGGGACAAATGTGACCAAACGCCGCTTTCAGTACTTGGCATATGTTGGGTATAAAAAGTCGTAATTTCAAACTGCGAATACGTGCAGAGAGCCAGAATTTGGCTCCAAAATATGGCTCAGGCCTCGAAATTGGGATGTTTGGGATATTTTGAAAACTGCAGGGGAGTTTGTGCAAAATGTGACCAAACGCCGCTTTCAGTACTTGGCATATGTTGGGTATAAAAAGTCGTAATTTCAAACTGCGAATACGTGCAGAGAGCCAGAATTTGGCTCCAAAATATGGCTCAGGCCTCGAAATTGGGATATTTGGGATATTTTGAAAACTGCAGGGGAGTTTGGACAAATGTGACCAAACGCCGCTTTCAGTACTTGGCATATGTTGGGTATAAAAAAGTCGTAATTTCAAACTGCGAATACGTGCAGAGAGCCAGAATTTGGCTCCAAAATATGGCTCAGGCCTCGAAATTGGGATGTTTGGGATATTTTGAAAACTGCAGGGGAGTTTGTGACAAATGTGACCAAACGCCGCTTTCAGTACTTGGCATATGTTGGGTATAAAAAGTCGTAATTTCAAACTGCGAATACGTGCAGAGAGCCAGAATTTGGCTCCAAAATATGGCTCAGGCCTCGAAATTGGGATGTTTGGGATATTTTGAAAACTGCAGGGGAGTTTGGGACAAATGTGACCAAACGCCGCTTTCAGTACTTGGCATATGTTGGGTATAAAAAAGTCGTAATTTCAAACTGCGAATACGTGCAGAGAGCCAGAATTTGGCTCCAAAATATGGCTCAGGCCTCGAAATTGGGATGTTTGGGATATTTTGAAAACTGCAGGGGAGTTTGGGACAAAATGTGACCAAACGCCGCTTTCAGTACTTGGCATATGTTGGGTATAAAAAGTCGTAATTTCAAACTGCGAATACGTGCAGAGAGCCAGAATTTGGCTCCAAAATATGGCTCAGGCCTCGAAATTGGGATATTTGGGATATTTTGAAAACTGCAGGGGAGTTTGGGCAAAATGTGACCAACGCCGCTTTCAGTACTTGGCATATGTTGGGTATAAAAAGTCGTAATTTCAAACTGCGAATACGTGCAGAGAGCCAGAATTTGGCTCCAAAATATGGCTCAGGCCTCGAAATTGGGATGTTTGGGATATTTTGAAAACTGCAGGGGAGTTTGTGACAAATGTGACCAAACGCCGCTTTCAGTACTTGGCATATGTTGGGTATAAAAAGTCGTAATTTCAAACTGCGAATACGTGCAGAGAGCCAGAATTTGGCTCCAAAATATGGCTCAGGCCTCGAAATTGGGATGTTTGGGATATTTTGAAAACTGCAGGGGAGTTTGTGCAAAATGTGACCAAACGCCGCTTTCAGTACTTGGCATATGTTGGGTATAAAAATTCGTAATTTCAAACTGCGAATACGTGCAGAGAGCCAGAATTTGGCTCCAAAATATGGCTCAGGCCTCGAAATTGGGATATTTGGGATATTTTGAAAACTGCAGGGGAGTTTGTGCAAAATGTGACTCACTGCCGCTTTCAGTACTTGGCATATGTTGGGTATAAAAAGTCGTAATATCAAACTGCGAATACGTGCAGAGAGCCAGAATTTGGCTCCAAAATATGGCTCAGGCCTCGAAATTGGGATGTTTGGGATATTTTGAAAACTGCAGGGGAGTTTGGGCAAAATGTGACTCAACGCCGCTTTCAGTACTTGGCATATGTTGGGTATAAAAAGTCGTAATTTCAAACTGCGAATACGTGCAGAGAGCCAGAATTTGGCTCCAAAATATGGCTCAGGCCTCGAAATTGGGATGTTTGGGATATTTTGAAAACTGCAGGGGAGTTTGTGAACAAATGTGACCAAACGCCGCTTTCAGTACTTGGCATATGTTGGGTATAAAAAGTCGTAATTTCAAACTGCGAATACGTGCAGAGAGCCAGAATTTGGCTCCAAAATATGGCTCAGGCCTCGAAATTGGGATGTTTGGGATATTTTGAAAACTGCAGGGGGGTTTGGGACAAATGTGACCAAACGCCGCTTTCAGTACTTGGCATATGTTGGGTATAAAAAGTCGTAATTTCAAACTGCGAATACGTGCAGAGAGCCAGAATTTGGCTCCAAAATATGGCTCAGGCCTCGAAATTGGGATGTTTGGGATATTTTGAAAACTGCAGGGGAGTTTGGACAAATGTGACCAAACGCCGCTTTCAGTACTTGGCATATGTTGGGTATAAAAAGTCGTAATTTCAAACTGCGAATACGTGCAGAGAGCCAGAATTTGGCTCCAAAATATGGCTCAGGCCTCGAAATTGGGATGTTTGGGATATTTTGAAAACTGCAGGGGGGTTTGGGACAAATGTGACCAAACGCCGCTTTCAGTACTTGGCATATGTTGGGTATAAAAAGTCGTAATTTCAAACTGCGAATACGTGCAGAGAGCCAGAATTTGGCTCCAAAATATGGCTCAGGCCTCGAAATTGGGATGTTTGGGATATTTTGAAAACTGCAGGGGGGTTTGGGACAAATGTGACCAAACGCCGCTTTCAGTACTTGGCATATGTTGGGTAAAAAAAGTCGTAATTTTAAACTGCGAATACGTGCAGAGAGCCAGAATTTGGCTCCAAAATATGGCTCAGGCCTCGATATTGGGATGTTTAGGATATTTTGAAAACTGCAGGGGAGTTTGTGCAAAATGTGACCAAACGCCACTTTCAGTACTTGGCATATGTTGGTTATAAAAAAGTCGTAATTTGAAACTGCGAATTTGTGCAGAGAGCCAGAATTTGGCTCCAAAATATGGCTCAGGCCTGGAAATTGGGATATTTGGGTTATTTTGAAAACTGCAGGGGAGTTTGTGCAAAATGTGACTCACTGCCGCTTTCAGTACTTGGCATATGTTGGGTATAAAAAGTCGTAATTTCAAACTGCGAATACGTGCAGAGAGCCAGAATTTGGCTCCAAAATATGGCTCAGGCCTCGAAATTGGGATGTTTGGGATATTTTGAAAACTGCAGGGGGGTTTGTGACAAATGTGACCAAACGCCGCTTTCAGTACTTGGCATATGTTGGGTATAAAAAGTCGTAATTTCAAACTGCGAATACGTGCAGAGAGCCAGAATTTGGCTCCAAAATATGGCTCAGCCCTCGAAATTGGGATATTTGGGATATTTTGAAAACTGCAGGGGAGTTTGTGCAAAATGTGACCAAACGCCGCTTACAGTACTTGGCATATGTTGGGTATAAAAAGTCGTAATTTCAAACTGCGAATACGTGCAGAGAGCCAGAATTTGGCTCCAAAATATGGCTCAGGCCTCGAAATTGGGATATTTGGGATATTTCGAAAACTGCAGGGGAGTTTGTGCAAAATGTGACTAACAGCCGCTTTCAGTACTTGGCATATGTTGGGTATAAAAATTCGTAATATCAAACTGCGAATACGTGCAGAGAGCCAGAATTTGGCTCCAAAATATGGCTCAGGCCTCGAAATTGGGATATTTGGGATATTTTGAAAACTGCAGGGAGGTTTGGGACAAATGTGACCAAACGCCGCTTTCAGTACTTGGCATATGTTGGTATAAAAAAGTCGCAATTTCAAACTGCGAATACGTGCAGAGAGCCAGAATTTGGCTCCAAAATATGGCTCAGGCCTCGAAATTGGGATATTTGGGATATTTTGAAAACTGCAGGGGAGTTTGTGCAAAATGTGACTCACTGCCGCTTTCAGGACTTGGCATATGTTGGGTATAAAAAGTCGTAATTTCAAACTGCGAATACGTGCAGAGAGCCAGAATTTGGCTCCAAAATATGACTCAGGCTTCGAAATTGGGATGTTTGGGATATTTTGAAAACTGCAGGGGTCTTTGGGACAAAAATGACCAAACGCCGCTTTCAGTACTTGGCATATGTTGGGTATAAAAAGTCGTAATATCAAACTGCGAATACGTGCAGAGAGCCAGAATTTGGCTCCAAAATATGGCTCAGGCCTCGATATTGGGATGTTTGGGATATTTTGAAAACTGCAGGGGGGATTGGGACAAATGTGACCAAACGCCGCTTAAGTACTTGGCAAATGTTGGGTATAAAAAGTCGTAATATCAAACTGCGAACACGTGCAGAGAGCCAAAAATTTGGCTCCAAAATATGGCTCACGCCTCGATATTGGGATGTTTGGGATATTTTGAAAACTGCAGGAAGGTTTGGGACAAATGTGACCAAACGCCGCTTTCAGTACTTCGCATATGTTGGGTATAAAAAAGTCGTAATTTCAAATTGCGAATACGTGCAGGGAGCCAGAATTTGGCTCCAAAATATGGCTCAGGCCTCGATATTGGGATGTTTGGGATATTTTGAAAACTGCAGGGGAGTTTGTGCAAAATGTGACCAAACGCCGCTTTCAGTACTTCGCATATGTTGGGTATAAAAAAGTCGTAATTTCAAATTGCGAATACGTGCAGAGAGCCAGAATTTGGCTCCAAAATATGGCTCAGGCCTCGAAATTGGATATTTTGGGATATTTTGAAAACTGCAGGGGAGTTTGTGCAAAATGTGACTCACTGCCGCTTTCAGTACTTGGCATATGTTGGGTATAAAAAGTCGTAATATCAAACTGCGAATACGTGCAGAGAGCCAGAATTTGGCTCCAAAATATGGCTCAGGCCTCGATATTGGGATGTTTGGGATATTTTGAAAACTGCAGGGGAGTTTGTGCAAAATGTGACCAAACGCCGCTTTCAGTACTTCGCATATGTTGGGTATAAAAAGTCGTAATTTCAAACTGCGAATACGTGCAGAGAGCCAGAATTTGGCTCCAAAATATGGCTCAGGCCTCGAAATTGGGATATTTGGGATATTTTGAAAACTGCAGGGGAGTTTGTGCAAAATGTGACTAACTGCCGCTTTCAGGACTTGGCATATGTTGGGTATAAAAATTCGTAATATCAAAATATGAATACGTGCAGAGAGCCAGAATTTGGCTCCAAAATATGACTCAGGCCTCGAGATTAGCATGTTTGGGATATTTTGAAAACTGCAGGGAGCTTTGGGACAAATGTGACCAAACGCCGCTTTCAGTACTTGGCATATGTTGGGTATAAAAAGTCGTAATTTCAAACTGCGAATACGTGCAGAGAGCCAGAATTTGGCTCCAAAATATGGCTCAGGCCTCGAAATTGGGATATTTGGGATATTTTGAAAACTGCAGGGGAGTTTGTGCAAAATGTGACTCACTGCCGCTTGCAGGACTTGGCATATGTTGGGTATAAAAAGTCGTAATTTCAAACTGCGAATACGTGCAGAGAGCCAGAATTTGGCTCCAAAATATGGCTCAGGCCTCGAAATTGGGATGTTTGGGATATTTTGAAAACTGCAGGGGTCTTTGGGACAAATGTGACCAAACGCCGCTTTCAGTACTTGGCATATGTTAGGTATAAAAAGTCGTAATTTCAAACTGCGAATACGTGCAGAGAGCCAGAATTTGGCTCCAAAATATGGCTCAGGCCTCGAAATTGGGATGTTTGGGATATTTTGAAAACTGCAGGGGGGTTTGGGACAAATGTGACCAAACGCCGCTTTCAGTACTTGGCATATGTTGGGTATAAAAAGTCGTAATTTCAAACTGCGAATACGTGCAGAGAGCCAGAATTTGGCTCCAAAATATGGCTCAGGCCTCGATATTGGGATGTTTGGGACATTTTGAAAACTGCAGGGGAGTTTGTGCAAAATGTGACCAAACGCCGCTTTCAGTACTTCGCATATGTTGGGTATAAAAAATTCGTAATTTCAAATTGCGAATACGTGCAGAGAGCCAGAATTTGGCTCCAAAATATGGCTCAGGCGTCGAAATTGGATATTTTGGGATATTTTGAAAACTGCAGGGGAGTTTGTGCAAAATATGACTAACTGCCGCTTTCAGGACTTGGCATATGTTGGGTATAAAAATTCGTAATATCAAACTGCGAATACGTGCAGAGAGCCAGAATTTGGCTCCAAAATATGGCTCAGGCCTCGATATTGGGATGTTTGGGATATTTTGAAAACTGCAGGGGAGTTTGTGCAAAATGTGACCAAACGCCGCTTTCAGTACTTCGCATATGTTGGGTACAAAAAAGTCGTAATTTCAAACTGCGAATACGTGCAGAGATCCAGAATTTGGCTCCAAAATATGATTCAGGCCTCGAAATTGGGATATTTGGGATATTTCGAAAACTGCAGGGGAGTTTGTGCAAAATGTGACTAACTGCCGCTTTCAGGACTTGGCATATGTTGGATATAAAGATTCGTAATATCAAACTGCGAATACGTGCATAGAGGGAGAATTTGGCTTCAAAATATGGCTCAGGCCTCAAAAAATTGGGATGTTTGGGATATTTTGAAAACTGCAGGGAGGTTTGGACCAAATGTGACCAAACGCCGCTTTCAGTACTTGGCATATGTTGGTATAAAAAAGTCGCAATTTCAAACGGCGAATACGTGCAGAGAGCCAGAATTTGGCTCCATAATATGGCTCAGGTTTCGAAATTGGGATATTTGGGATATTTTGAAAACTGCAGGGAAGTTTGTGCAAAATGTGACTCACTGCCGCTTTCAGGACTTGGCATATGTTCGGTATAAATAGTCATAATTTCAAACTGCGAATACGTGCAGAGAGCCAGAATTTGGCTCCAAAATATGACTCAGGCTTCGAAATTGGGATGTTTGGGATATTTTGAAAACTGCAGGGGTCTTTGGGACAAAAATGACCAAACGCCGCTTTCAGTACTTGGCATATGTTGGGTATAATAAGTCGTAATTTCAAACTGCGAATACGTGCAGAGAGCCAGAATTTGGCTCCAAAATTTGGCTCAGGCCTCGATATTGGGATGTTTGGGATATTTTGAAAACAGCAGGGGACATTGGGACAATTGTGACTAAACGCCGCTTTAAGTACTTGGCATATGTTGGGTATAAAAAGTCGTAATATCAAACTGCGAATACGTGCAGAGAGCCAGAATTTGGCTCTAAACTATGTCTCAGGCCTCGATATTGGGATGTTTGGGATATTTTGAAAACTGCAGGTTGGTTTGGGACAAATGTGACCAAACGCCGCTTTCAGTACTTCGCATATGTTGGGTATAAAAAAGTCGTAATTTCAAATTGCGAATACGTGCAGAGAGCCAGAATTTGGCTCCAAAATATGGCTCAGGCCTCGAAATTGGGATATTTGGGATATTTTGAAAACTGCAGGGAGGTTTGGGACAAATGTGACCTAACGCCGCTCTCAGTACTTGGCATATGTTGGGTATAAAAAGTCGTAATTTCAAACTGCGAATACGTGCAGAGAGCGATAATTTGGCTCCAAAATATGGCTCAGGCCTCGAAATTGGGATATTTGGGATATTTTGAAAACTGCAGGGAGGATTGGGACAAATATGACTAACCGTTGCTTTCAGTACTTGGCATATGTTCCGTATAAAAAGGAGTAAATTCAAACTGCGAATACGTGCAGAGAGCCAGAATTTGGCTCCAAAATATGGCTCAGCCCTCGATATTGGGATGTTTGGGATATTTTGAAAACTGCAGGGAGGTTTGGGACAAATGTGACTCATTGCCGCATACAGTACTTGGCATATGTTGGGTATAATAAATCGCAATTTCAAACTGCGAATGCTTGCAGAGAGCCAGAATTTGGCTCCAAAATATGACTCAGGCCTCGAAATTGGGTTGTTTGGGATAACTGAAGAGGACTTTGGGACAAATATGACCAAATGCCGCTTTCAGTACTTGGCATATGTTGGGAATAATAAGTCATAATTTCAAACTGCAAATATGTGCAGAGAGCCAGAATTTGGCTACAAAATTTGGCTCAGGCCTCGATATTGGCATGTTTGGGATATTTTGAAAACAGCATGGGAGATTGGGACAATTGTGACCAAACGCCGCTTTAAGTACTTGGCATATGTTGGGTATAAAAAAGTCGTAATTTCAAACTGCGAATACGTGCAGAGAGCAAGAATTTGGCTCCAAAATATGGATCAGGCCTCGAAATTGGGATGTTTGGGATATTTTGAAAAATGAAGGGGAATTTGTGCCAAATGTGACTCACTGCTGCATCCAGTACTTGGCATATGTTGGGTATAAAAAGTCGTAATATCAAACTGCGAATACGTGCATAGAGCCAGAATTTGGCTCCAAAATATAACTCAGGCATCGAAATTGGAATATTTGGGATATTTTGAAAACTGCAGGGAGGTTTAGGACAAATGTGACCAAACGCCGCTTCTAGTACTTGGCATATGTTGGATATTTAAAAGTCGCAATTTCAAACTGCGAATACGTGCAGAGAGCCAGAATTTGGCTCCAAAATATGGCTCAGGCCTCGAAATTGGGATATTTGGGATATTTTGAAAACTGCAGGGAGGTTTGAGACAAATGTGACCAAACGACGCTTTTAGTTCTTGGCATATGTTGGGAATAAAAAGTCGTAATTTCAAACTGCGAATACGTGCAAAGAGCCTGAATTTGGCTCCAAAATATGGCCCAGGCCTTGAAATTGGGATGTTTGGGATATTTTGAAAACTGCAGGGGAGTTTGTTCAAAATGTGACTCATTGCCGCTTTCAGTACTTGACATATGTTGGGTATAATAAGTCGCAATTTCAAACTGCGAAAACGTGCAGAGAGCCAGAATTTGGCTCCAAAATATGGCTCAGGCTTCGAAATTGGGATATTTGGGATATTTCGAAAATTGCTGGGGAGTTTGTGCAAAATGTGACTCACTGCAGCTTTCAGGACTTGGCATATGTTGGGTATAAAGATTCGTAATATCAAACTGCGAATACGTGCATAGAGCCAGAATTTGGCTCCAAAATATGGCTCAGGCCTCGAAATTGGGATGTTTGGGATATTTTGAAAACTACAGGGAAGTTTGTGCAAAATGTGACCAAACGCCACTTTCAGTACTTCGCATATGTTGGGGAAAAAAATGTCGTAATTTCAAACTGCGAATACGTGCAGAGAGCTAGAATTTGGCCCCAAAATATGGCTCAGGCCTCGATATTGGGATGTTTGGGATATTTTGAAAACTGCAGGGGAGTTTGTGCAAAATGTGACCAAACGCCGCTTTCAGTACTTCGCATATGTTGGGTACAAAAAAGTCGTAATTTCAAAATGCGAATACGTGCAGAGATCCAGAATTTGGCTCCAAAATATGACTCAGGCCTCGAAATTGGGATATTTGGGATATTTCGAAAACTGCAGGGGAGTTTGTGCAAAAAGTGACTAACTGCCGCTTTCAGGACTTGGCATATGTTGGGTATAAAGATTCGTAATATCAAACTGCGAATAGGTGCATATAGAGGGAGAATTTGGCTTCAAAATATGGCTCAGGCCTCAAAATTGGGATGTTTGGGATATTTTGAAAACTGCAGGGAGGTTTGGGACAAATGTGACAAAACGCCGCTTTCAGTACTTGGCATATGTTGGTATAAAAAAGTCGCAATTTCAAACTGCGAATACATGCTGAGAGCCAGAATTTGGCTCCATAATATGGCTCAGGTTTCGAAATTGGGATATTTGGGATATTTTGAAAACTGCAGGGGAGTTTGTGCAAAATGTGACTCACTGCCGCTTTCAGGACTTGGCATAGGTTTGGTATAAATAGTCATAATTTCAAACTGCGAATACGTGCAGAGAGCCAGAATTTGGCTCCAAAATATGACTCAGGCTTCGAAATTGGGATGTTTGGGATATTTTGAAAACTGCAGGGGTCTTTGGGACAAAAATGACCAAACGCTGCTTTCAGTACTTGGCATATGTTGGGTATAATAAGTCGTAATTTCAAACTGCAAATATGTGCAGAGAGCCAGAATTTGGCTACAAAATTTGGCTCAGGCCTCGATATTGGCATGTTTGGGATATTTTGAAAACAGCAGGGGAGATTGGGACAATTGTGACTAAACGCCGCTTTAAGTACTTGGCGCATATGTTGGGTATAAAAAGTCGTAATATCAAACTGCGAATACGTGCAGAGAGCCAGAGTTTGGCTCTAAAATATGTCTCACGCCTCGATATTGGGATGTTTGGGATATTTTGAAAACTGCAGGAGGGTTTGGGACAAATGTGACCAAACGCCGCTTTCAGTACTTCGCATATGATGGGTTAAAAAAGTCGTAATTTCAAACTGCGAATACGTGCATAGAGTCAGAATTTGGCTCCAAAATATGGCTCAGGCCTCGAAATTGGAATATTTGGGATATTTTGAAAACTGCAGGGAGGTTTGGGACAAATGTGACCTAACGCCGCTCTCAGTACTTGGCATATTTTGGGTATAAAAAAGTCGCAATTTCAAACTGCGAATACGTGCAGAGAGCGATAATTTGGCTCCAAAATATGGCTCAGGCCTCGAAATTGGGATATTTGGGATATTTTGAAAACTGCAGGGAGGATTGGGACAAATATGACTAACCGTTGCTTTCAGTACTTGGCATATGTTCCGTATAAAAAGGAGTAAATTCAAACTGCGAATACGTGCAGAGAGCCAGAATTTGGCTCCAAAATATGGCTCAGCCCTCGATATTGGGATGTTTGGGATATTTTGAAAACTGCAGGGAGGTTTGGGACAAATGTGACTCATTGCCGCATACAGTACTTGGCATATGTTTGGTATAATAAATCGCAATTTCAAACTGCGAATGCTTGCAGAGAGCCAGAATTTGGCTCCAAAATATGACTCAGGCCTCGAAATTGGGTTGTTTGGGATAACTGAAGAGGACTTTGGGACAAATATGACCAAATGCCGCTTTCAGTACTTGGCATATGTTGGGTATAATAAGTCATAATTTCAAACTGCAAATATGTGCAGAGAGCAGGAATTTGGCTACAAAATTTGGCTCAGGCCTCGATATTGGCATGTTTGGGATATTTTGAAAACAGCATGGGAGATTGGGACAATTGTGACCAAACGCCGCTTTAAGTACTTGGCATATGTTGGGTATAAAAAAGTCGTAATTTCAAACTGCGAATACGTGCAGAGAGCAAGAATTTGGCTCCAAAATATGGATCAGGCCTCGAAATTGGGATGTTTGGGATATTTTGAAAAATGAAGGGGAATTTGTGCCAAATGTGACTCACTGCTGCATCCAGTACTTGGCATATGTTGGGTATAAAAAGTCGTAATATCAAACTGCGAATACGTGCATAGAGCCAGAATTTGGCTCCAAAATATAACTCAGGCATCGAAATTGGAATATTTGGGATATTTTGAAAACTGCAGGGAGGTTTAGGACAAATGTGACCAAACGCCGCTTCTAGTACTTGGCATATGTTGGATATTTAAAAGCCGCAAT
Source organism: Procambarus clarkii (assembly GCF_020424385.1). NCBI lineage: Eukaryota > Metazoa > Arthropoda > Malacostraca > Decapoda > Cambaridae > Procambarus > Procambarus clarkii. The sequence goes on along the minus strand of NW_025563964.1, from coordinate 144,533 downwards.
TTCAAACTGCGAATACGTGCAGAGAGCCAGAATTTGGCTCCAAAATATGGCTCAGGCCTCGAAATTGGGATATTTGGGATATTTTGAAAACTGCAGGGAGGTTTGAGACAAATGTGACCAAACGACGCTTTTAGTTCTTGGCATATGTTGGGAATAAAAAGTCGTAATTTCAAACTGCGAATACGTGCAAAGAGCCTGAATTTGGCTCCAAAATATGGCCCAGGCCTTGAAATTGGGATGTTTGGGATATTTTGAAAACTGCAGGGAGTTTGTTCAAAATGTGACTCATTGCCGCTTTCAGTACTTGACATATGTTGGGTATAATAAGTCGCAATTTCAAACTGCGAAAACGTGCAGAGAGCCAGAATTTGGCTCCAAAATATGGCTCAGGCTTCGAAATTGGGATATTTGGGATATTTCGAAAATTGCTGGGGAGTTTGTGCAAAATGTGACTCACTGCAGCTTTCAGGACTTGGCATATGTTGGGTATAAAGATTCGTAATATCAAACTGCGAATACGTGCATAGAGCCAGAATTTGGCTCCAAAATATGGCTCAGGCCTCGAAATTGGGATGTTTGGGATATTTTGAAAACTACAGGGAAGTTTGTGCAAAATGTGACCAAACGCCACTTTCAGTACTTCGCATATGTTGGGAAAAAAAATGTCGTAATTTCAAACTGCGAATACGTGCAGAGAGCTAGAATTTGGCCCCAAAATATGGCTCAGGCCTCGATATTGGGATGTTTGGGATATTTTGAAAACTGCAGGGGAGTTTGTGCAAAATGTGACCAAACGCCGCTTTCAGTACTTCCCATATGTTGGGTACAAAAAAGTCGTAATTTCAAAATGCGAATACGTGCAGAGATCCAGAATTTGGCTCCAAAATATGACTCAGGCCTCGAAATTGGGATATTTGGGATATTTCGAAAACTGCAGGGGAGTTTGTGCAAAAAGTGACTAACTGCCGCTTTCAGGACTTGGCATATGTTGGGTATAAAGATTCGTAATATCAAACTGCGAATACGTGCAGAGAGCCTGAAATTGGCTTAAAAATATGGCTCCGGCCTCGAAATTGGGATATTTGGGATATTTTGAAAACTGCAGGGGAGTTTGTGCAAAATGTGACTCACTGCCACTTTCAGGCCTTGGCATATGTTGCGTATAAAAAGTCGTAATTTCAAACTGCGAATACGTGCAGAGAGCCTGAAATTGGCTTAAAAATATGGCTCCGGCCTCGAAATTGGGATATTTGGGATATTTTGAAAACTGCAGGGAGGTTTGGGACAAATGTGACCAAATGACGCTTTCAGTTCTTGGCATATGTTGGGAATAAAAAGTCGTAATTTCAAACTGCGAATACGTGCAAAGAGCCTGAATTTGGCTACAAAATATGGCCCAGGCCTTGAAATTGGGATGTTTGGGATATTTTTAAAACTGCAGGGGAGTTTGTTCAAAATGTGACTCATTGCCGCTTTCAGTACTTGGCATATGTTGGGTATAATAAGTCGCAATTTCAAACTGTGAAAACGTGCAGAAAGCCAGAATTTGGCTCCAAAATATGGCTCAGGCTTCGAAATTGGGATATTTGGGATATTTCGAAAATTGCTGGGGATTTTGTGCAAAATGTGACTCACTGCCGCTTTCAGGACTTGGCATATGTTGGGTATAAAGATTCGTAATTTCAAACTGCGAATACGTGCATAGAGCCAGAATTTGGCTCAGGCCTCGAAATTGCGATGTTTGGGATATTTTGAGAACTGCAGGGGGGTTTGGGACAAATATGACCAATCGTTGCTCTCAGTACTTGGCATATGTTCCGTATAAAAAGTCGTAAATTCAAACTGCGTATACGTGCAGAGAGCCAGAATTTAGCTCCAAAATATGGCTCAGCCCTCGATATTGGGATGTTTGGGATATTTTGAAAATTGCAGGGAGGTTTGGGACAAATGTGACTGTTACGACCCTGGGTTCTCCAGTGGAAACCAGAGGTAAAAATTGAGCTATTAAACTTTCTGGTAGTACAGTTGAGTGCATCACGAACGGCAATTGTTTGTATCTTCCCTGCCAGACGTAAGACTATTATTGTTTCTCAAAGAGCATTTAAAGACTGAGCTGGGGGTTGATTATTAAATAATAACATAGGCACCAACTTTGCTTACTAATACTTTCTAATCATTTGTAAAGTAACAATACGTTGCATAGGGGAAGATCTTTAATGCTCTGTGGCGGCACCCCTAATCTCCTCCCTTCTCCTCTTACTTATTTCCCTTACCCTAAGTTCCGGTACCATTAAGTTAAGTATTGTATGATTTCTAAGTGTACCTACTCTGGTAGTAACGATTGGTGAGACCTGGGGGTAGTAGTTGCCAGTGTTTTGGGTAACCCTAAGTGTTGTGTTTTGGTATTAGGGTATCACATGGTCTCACTACCCTAAGCTGCATCCAGCTTCAGTGCTCATCCAGTAGTACTTTACCCTAGCTTGTTATTAGTGTAAACCTTGTATCCTGCCTATGTGGACCAAGGCTTTTAACGTAAGATAGTGTGGTAAAGGTATTATTATTATTGTTATTGGTGTGAGTGTATATGGCGGGGTGTTAAGGGGTTAATAAATAAGTACATGAATTACAGAGTATCCCTTCTTCCTGTGTGGGAGCGCATTGATCAACCCTTAGACTAACATATATGGTCTAGTAGCAAGTTATTACTACTGTGGATAGTTTATTTTGGGGGCCGGGCCTTTTAGCTCTCCCATATTTGACACTCTTGTCTTCTAACTACCCTTACCCCTTAATAGTACCAGTCCCCCATAGAAGCCCCACACACTATTATTTATAACAAGTGGTTGGCCTGTCCGGGAGGAACTTATAAGTGTAAAAAAATTTGATTCTTGAGTGCCAAAACTAAAATTTTTTGTTTTCCGCAAAACGGTTGTGTGTTAGCCTAGGGTCCAGCTCATCTAGCAAAGGACATTCTTGGACTGACTGGACACCTAGCTGTATCCCTTCACAATTAAGGTTAGTGTGGCCTTGTGTTAGGGGCCGTGCAAATTTTTGTTTTTTTTCCAATTTTTATTTTTTAATTTTTTCTTTGGCTGGGAGCTAAAATTATTAGTGATGTCATCTGAAATGCAGAGACTGGCAATGGAGCCTTCAGTAGAAGAGATAAAGAAACTTAAAAAGTGTTATTTAGTATTGTTAGGCAAGGAATTTGGCCTAGAATTAAATGACACGGATAAAAAGTGGACTTTGGTGAATGAAATATTACAACATTGTATTGATGAAGAACTATTGGCAAGTGATACACCTTTATGCCAGCCTAGCCAAGCAGAAAGTGCAACTCATAGGGATAGAGAATTAGCTTTAGAGTTAGCAAAAATAAAATTAGAGGAGCAAAGACTCAAAACCGGGAGGCTAGAATTAGAGCGAATGCCACTGGACCTCCACCTGCCGGGGATTCAAACCCCAGGCATTATGAGAAAAAGTATAATTTGCCTGAATTTTCCGAGTCGGACCCTGAAAGGTTTTTCAACCATTTTCAGAGATTGGCCATGTCCATGAACTGGCCAAAGGAAGAGTGGGTGAAAATCCTACAGGGAAGACTTAGGGGTAAAGCACAAGATATTTTTATAAACATGCCTGACGACGAGTGTTTTGAATATGATAAAGTCAGGGAATGTATTTTGCGGGCATATGAAATTTCTCCTGAAGGTCACCAAAAAGTTTATCGCAACCTTAGGCCTACTCACAACCAACCGCTCACTGAATTTGTTAATGATCAAATTCGATTGTTTGATAGATGGATTCGCTCGGCGAAAGCCGAAACATACGAGGCTCTCAGGAACTTAGTTATAATGGAGCATTTTATAGATATCATGCCAGAGAATGTTTCACAGTACATTAAAGGAAGGATAGAGTTAAATTCTAAAATAGGGGATTTGGCCAAGTTGGCAGAAAACTACCAATTGGCGGGCAAAAGTCCCAATAAAAATAATTATACCCCACAGAGTAGCAAAACCTATACCCACAGCCAGTCCAGACCAGCTCATTCTAACCCTTTACCTAATGCACCTTCTGTTCAGACATAAATAACCCTGTTAAAGTGTCTAGCCCCACGGCACCTAAGGGTGAACCGAAGGGTAATTCTGTTAGTAATGTCTCTTCTCCCCGACGTTTTTGTGGTCACTGTAATCATTCAAACCACAATATTAGCCGTTGTTGGCAACTGTACCCGGAAAAAAGACCCAATGCTCTAGTTGTGACACAGGGCTTGAGGCCTTCAGAAGGGTTAGGGAGTAAGACCTCCAACCCACAGTGGTTGGACTTGCTTACCCCATTCTTATCGAAAGGGAGACTACTTTTGTCTGAGGGTTCTTCCTGGAAGGACGTGGTGATCTTCCGAGACACCGGTGCCATCCAGACTTTAATTTTAGAGAGTGCGTTGCAAGGTGCCAACACTCTCGACACTGGAGAGGTGGTACTGGTCGAGGGTGTCACTAGTGATACTCGAGCAGTACCCCTCCATAAGGTTACCCTGGAATCTGATTTCCACAAGGGTGTTTGTACAGTCGGTGTCACTTCATACCTACCTTTCCCTAATGTTGATGTAATAGTTGGTAATGATTTAGCAGGGGATAAGGTAGGGACCCCAGACTGCCTATTATGTTGCCTACCCCTAAGGTTTTCCTGGATCCACCCGCCGCAGAGGATAATGTTGTGTACCCTGCGTGCGCGGTGACCAGGTCTATGGGACTTAAATGTAAGGGCAGCCCTGTGCTTGCCAAGGTGGTAAATCCCGAGGTCACGAGGAGCTTTCCGAGTGGTGAAAACCAAGTGGACCTCGCGGACACATTCATGGCCCGACTCGATGACGTGGCCGAGGACATTGTGGAGAGCCTGCCACCGCCATCTACCGAGAGTAGTGAGGAGGTGGAGGAGAACACTATTGAGCCTCGGCCAATAGCATCTGACCAAGGCCTAGATGCCTCCTTGAGTGAGTTACAGAAAGCTGACCCCACTCTTGCAGATTGTCATGAGACAGCTGTCTCTATGGAAGAAATTGTAGACGCAGCAACTGGGTACTACTACAATGATCGGATTTTGATGAGAAAATGGAGACCCCAGAGTGCTCCCTTGTCAAATGAGTGGGAGGTAGTCCACCAGGTTATGTTGCCGACCTGCTATAGAGAAAGAGTTTTGGCAGCTGCTCATGATGATCCTATGGGGGGACATCAAGGTATAAATATTACGTATCACAAAATTTTAAAGTATTTTTTCTGGCCCAAGCTGAAAAGTGATGTGGCAAAATTTTGTAATGCGTGCATTGTTTGTCAACTGGTTGGGAAACCAAACCAGACTCCACCTAAAGCTCCTCTAAAGCCTATTGACGTGCCAGAGGAACCATTTTCTCATGTGGTAATGGACTGTGTTGGACCATTACCTAGAACTAAGTCTGGTAATATTTACCTAATCACAATGATGTGTATCACTACTCGTTACCCAGAGGCTTTTGCTGTAAGGAACATCCGAGCAAAAACTGTTGTTGCTCGTATGTTGCAATTTTTTTCCACTTTTGGACTGCCTCGGGTCGTGCAAACTGATAATGGTACTAATTTTAAGTCTGATATTTTTGAGCAATTTTGTAAGGAACATGGAATAACTCATAAGGTTTGCAGCCCATACCATCCACAGAGTAAGGGGGTAATTGAACGTTTCCATCTAACTCTGAAGCAGATGTTGAAGACATCGTGCGAGAGTTCCCACACCTTCTGGGATGAGAATGTACCTTATGTTTTGTTTGCGGCTAGAGAGGGATTACAAAGTTCACTGGGTTGTTCTCCTTTTGAGTTAGTCTTTGGCCATAAAGTTCGTGGACCCTTGCAAATGTTACAGGAGAATCTGTTAGGGAACGTAACGTTAACCGAAGGTTCGGCTTTCTTTGCGCAACACCACCAGAGACTCAAGGACTGCAAGGCGGCTGCATTAAAGTATCTTGGCAAGGCCCAAGAAAAGATGAAAGAACGTAGCGATGCTAAATCTAAGTTACAGGTATTTCAGCCTGGCGACCCTGTCCTGGTATTAAAGCCTCGACTAGGGAACACTATGTCCCACAAGTACGAAGGCCCCTACATTGTGACAGAAAAGACTGGGGACCTCACGTACAAAGTGAGGCACTCTGACAAACGTAACCAGGTAATGCTCATACATGTAAATCGACTGAAGAAGTTCCAGGGCCCCAGGCCAATTGCACTAAATAATGTTTCCATTTCCAGTGAGAGAGGAGATGATTGTTCTGGGGACCCAACTAATCTCATTTTCAATAATTCTAGTTCTGTGAATGCTGTGGAGGAGGGACTGTCCCATTTCTAGATGGCCCAACGTGAAGAGGTGCAGTCGTTGGTTGATGAATTCTCCAGTCTGTTCGGGGAGGTCCCGACCCAGGCTGATGCCATTTGCCATGATGTCGAGTTGACGGACTACACTCCCATTCGCCTTCAACCCTATCGGATGAGTCCAGAAAAGAAGGCTATCGTACGGAAGGAGGTCGACTTCTTGCTCCAGCACGGCCTCATCCGGCCGAGCCAGGGCTCTTGGTGCTCGCCCTTCCTTTTGGTCCCCAAACCAGACGGCTCCTGGCGATTATGCACCGACTATCGGCAGCTCAACAAGGTGACCATTGTGGATGCCTATCCGCTGCCCCTCCTCGAGGACTGCATCGACGAGCTGGGAAATGCCAAGTGCGTCTCGAAATTTGACCTCTCGAGGGGGTATTATCAAATCCCACTCACTGAACGTGCTAAACAACTAACTGCATTCGTGACACCCGAGGGTGTTTTTGAGTATCAAGTGTTACCGTTCGGCTTGCGTATTGCTCCTGCCACGTTCCAGAGACTCATGAACTCTCTACTCGCTAAGGTGCCAAATTGTCGGGCGTATTTAGATGATATCGTGCTGTTTGACAGTGATTGGGCTGACCACATAGCTAGGTTACGCCAGTTGTTTGCCATCTTGAAAAGGGCAAATCTTACCTTAAATGCTAAAAAGTGTCATTTTGGCCAAGGCACAGTGACGTACCTCGGTTATGAAGTGGGCCAAGGAAAAGTGTTACCTCGGCAAGATAAAATCAGTGCCATTCTGGAGTATCCAGTACTAAAGTCTAAAAAGGACGTTCAAAGATTTATCGGTATGTGTGCGTACTATCGATGTTTTTGTCAGAACTTTTCCAGTGTTGCCACTCCTCTCACAGACTTGTTGCGGAAAGCCGTTAAATTAAAGTGGTCATCAGACTGTGCAGAGGCATTTAAATATTTGAAATTGATCTTAGCTTCCGCCCCAGTGCTTGCTAGTCCAAGGTTCGACCGACCGTTTAAAATTCATGTTGACGCGTCTGACTCGGGTGCTGGTGCAGTGTTGTTGCAAACTGGGGATGATCAGGTGGAACACCCAGTATATTTTTACTCTGTGAAATTCGACAAGGCGCAACGCAATTATTCAGTGGTAGAAAAAGAGGCGTTGGCGCTAGTGTTAACATGTAAAAAGTTCGAGTTTACCTCACAGGTAATATAGTGGAAGTGTACACGGACCATAACCCACTAGTCTTCCTGACTCAGATGAAGGGTAAGCATAAACGCATCCTCAGGTGGGCGTTGTACCTACAGGACTTCAATCTTTCCATTACCCACCTACCGGGCAGACTCAACGTGATAGCCGACGCTCTGTCCCGGTTGCCTGAATAACATTCATCTGAGCCACAGAAAGCCATTTACCAACTGTCATGCTTTAGTTAATTTTTTTTTTAGGTTCTCCTGTGACATTAAATATTCCGTGTCCAATTTATTTACTTCCCTGTTCTTTTATTTTTTTAAATAAAAAAAATTAGAAGACAAGATACTCTTATCTTCTAACTACCCTTACCCCTTAATAGTACCAGTCCCCCATAGAAGCCCCACACACTATTATTAATACGTGCAGAGAGCCAGAATTTGGCTCCAAAATATGGCTCAGGGCCTCGAAATTGGGATATTTGGGATATTCTGAAAACTATAGGGGAGTTTGAGCAAAATGTGACTCACTGCCGCTTTCAGTACTTGGCATATGTTCGGTATAAAAAGTCGTAATTTAAAACCGCGAATACGTGCAGAGAGCCAGAATTTGGCTCCAAAGTATGGCTAAGGCCTCGAAATTGGGAAGTTAGGGATATTTTGAAAACTGCAGGGGAGTTTGTGCAAAATGTGACTCACTGCCGCTTTCAGTACTTGGCATATGTTGGGTATAATAAGTCGGAATTTCAAACTGCGAATACCTGCAGAGAGCCTGAATTTGGCCCCAAAACATGGCTCATACCTTGAAATTGGGATGTTTGGGATATTTTGAAAACTGCTGGGGGGATTGGGACAAATGTGACCAAACGCCGCTTTCAGTACTTGGCATATGTTGGGTATAAAAAAGTCGCAATTTCAAACTGCGAATATGTCCATAGAGCCAGAATTTGCCTCAGGTCTCGAAATTGCGATGTTTGGGATATTTTGATAACTGCAGGGGGGTTTGGGACAAATATGACCAAACGTTGCTTTCAGTACTTGGCATATGTTCCGTATAAAAAGTCGTAAATTCAAACTGCGTATACGTGCAAAGAGCCAGAATTTGGCTCCAAAATATGGCTCAGCCCTCGATATTGGGATGCTTGGGTTATATTAAAAACTGCAGGGAGGTTTGGGACAAATGTGAACAACGCCGCTTTCAGTACTTGGCATATGTTGGGTATAAATAGCCGTAATATCAAACTGCGAATACGTACAGAGAGCCAGAATTTCGCTCCAAAATATGGCTCAGGCCTCGAAATTGGGATGTTTGGGATATTTTGAAAACTGGAGGGAGGTTTGGGACAAATGTGACCAAACGCCGCTTTCAGTACTTGGCATATGTTGGGTATAAAAAGTCTTAATTTCAAACTGCGAATACGTGCAGAGAGCCTTAATTTGGCTCCAAAATATGGTTCATGCCTCGAAATTGGGATATTTGGGATATTTTGAAAACTGCAGAGGAGTTTGTGCCAAATGTGACTCATTGCCCCTTTCAGTACTTGGCATATGTTGGGTATAAAAAGTCGTAATTTCAAACTGCGAATACGTGCAGAGAGCCAGAATTTGGCTCCAAAATATGGCTCAGGCCTCGATATTGGAATGTTTGGGATATTTTGAAAACTGCAGGGGGGATTGGGACAAATGTGACCAAACGCAACTTTCAGCACTTGGCATATGTTGGGTATAAAAAGACATAATTTCAAAATGCGAATACGTGCAGAGAGCCAGAATTTGGCTCCAAAATATAACTCAGGGCCTCGAAATTGGGATATTTGGGATATTTTGAAAACTACAGGGGAGTTTGAGCAAAATGTGACGCCCTGCTGCTTTTAGTACTTGGCATATGATGGGTATAAAAAGTCGTAATATCAAACTGGGAATACGTGCAAAGAGCCAGAATTTGGCTCCAAAATATGGCTCAGGCCTCGAAATTGGGATGTTTGGGATATTTTGAAAACTACAGGGATGTTTGTGCAAAATGTGACCAAACGCTGCTTTCAGTACTTTGCATATGTTGGGTAAAAAAAAATCGTAATTTCAAACTGCGAATACGTGCAGAGAGCCAGAATTTTGCTCCATAATATGGCTCAGGCCATAAAATTGGGATATTTGGGAAATTTTGAAAACTGCAGGGGAGTTTGTGCAAAATGTGACTCTCTGCCGCTTTCAGGTCTTGGCATATGTTGGGTATAAAAAGTCGTAATTTCAAACTGCGAATACATGCAGAGAGCCAGAATTTGGCTCCAAAATATGACTCAGGCCTCGAAATTGGGTTGTTTGGGATATTTTGAAAACTGCAGGGGTCTTTGGGACAAATATGACCAAATGCCGCTTTCAGTACTTGGCATATGTTGGGTATAATAAGTCGTAATTTCAAACTGCAAATATGTGCAGAGAGCCAGAGTTTGGCTCCAAAATATGGCTCAGGCCTCGAAATTGGAATATTTGGGATATTTTGAAAACTGCAGGGAGGTTTGGGACAAATGTGACCAAACGCCGCTTTCAGTACTTGGCATATGTTGGGTATAAAAAAGTCGCAATTTCAAACTGCGAATACGTGCAGAGAGCCAAAATTTGGCTCCAAAATATGACTCAGGCCTTGAAATTGGGATATTTGGGATATTTTGAAAACTGCAGGGAGGTTTGGGACAAATGTGACCAAACGCCGCTTTCAGTACTTGGCATATGTTGGGTATAAAAAAGTCGCAATTTCAAACTGCGAATACGTGCAGAGAGCCCGAATTTGGCTCCAAAATATGGCTCAGGCCTCGAAATTATGATATTTGGGATATTTCGAAAACTGCAGGGGAGTTAGTGCAAAATGTGACTCACTGCCGCTTTTAGGACTTGGCATATGTTGGGTATAAAAAGTCATAATATCAAACTGCGAATACGTGCAGAGAGCCAGAATTTGTCACTAAAATTTTTCTCAACGCCTCGAAATTGAGATATTTGGGATATTTTGAAAACTACAGGGGAGTTTGTGCAAAATGTGACTCATTGCCTCTTTTAGTACTTGGCATATGTGGGGTATAATAAGTCGTTATTTCAAAGTGCGAATACGTGCAGAGAGCCAGAATTTGGCTCCAAAATATGGCTCAGGGCCTCGAAATTGGGATATTTGGGATATTTTGAAAACTATAGGGGAGTTTGATCAAAATGTGGTTCACTGCCGCTTTCAGTACTTGGCATATGTTCGGTATAAAAAGTCGTAATATCAAACTGCGAATACGTGCATAGAGCCAGAGTTTGGCTCCAAAATATGGCTCAGGCCTCGAAATTGGAATATTTGGGATATTTTGAAAACTGCAGGGAGGTTTGGGACAAATGTGACCAAACGCCGCTTTCAGTACTTGGCATATGTTGGGTATAAAAAGTCGCAATTTCAAACTGCGAATACGTGCAGAGAGCCAAAATTTGGCTCCAAAATATGGCTCAGGCCTCGAAATTGGGATATTTGGGATATTTTGAAAACTGCAGGGAGGTTTGGGACAAATGTGACCAAACGCCGCTTTCAGTTATTGGCATATGTTGGGTATAAAAAGTCGCAATTTCAAACTGCGAATACGTGCAGAGAGCCAGAATTTGGCTCCAAAATATGGCTCAGGCCTCGAAATTGGGATATTTGGGATATTTTGAAAACTGCAGGGGAGTTTGTGCAAAATGTGACTCACTGCCGCTTTTAGGACTTGGCATATGTTGGGTATAAAAAGTCATAATATCAAACTGCGAATACGTGCAGAGAGCCAGAATTTGTCACTAAAATTTTTCTCAACGCCTCGAAATTGAGATATTTGGGATATTTTGAAAACTACAGGGGAGTTTGTGCAAAATGTGACTCATTGCCTCTTTTAGTACTTGGCATATGTGGGGTATAATAAGTCGTTATTTAAAAGTGCGAATACGTGCAGAGAGCCAGAATTTGGCTCCAAAATATGGCTCAGGGCCTCGAAATTGGGATATTTGGGATATTTTGAAAACTACAGGGGAGTTTGATCAAAATGTGGTTCACTGCCGCTTTCAGTACTTGGCATATGTTCGGTATAAAAAGTCGTAATTTAAAACTGCGAATACGTGCAGAGAGCCAGAATTTGGCTCCAAAATATGGCTCAGGCCTTGAAATTGGGAAGTTTGGGATATTTTGAAAACTGCAGGGGAGTTTGTGAAAAATGTGACTCACTGCCGCTTTCAGTACTTGGCATATGTTGGGTATAAAAATTCGTAATATCAAACTGCAAATACGTGCAAAGAGCCAGAATTTGGCTCCAAAATACGGCTCAGGCCTCGATATTGGGATGTTTGGGATATTTTGTTAACTGCAGGGAGGTTTGGAACAAATGTGAGCAAACGCCGCTTTCAGTACTTGGCATATGTTGGGTATAAAAAGTCGTAATATCAAACTGCGAATACGTGCAGAGCCAGAATTTGGCTCCAAAATATGGCTCAGGCCTCGAAATTGGGATATTTGGGAAATTTTGAAAACTGGAGGGGGGGATTGGGACAAATGTGACCAAACGCTTCTTTCAGTACTTGGCATATGTTGGGTATAAAAAAGTCGCAATTTCAAACTGAGAATACGTGCATAGAGCCAGAATTTGGCTCAGGCCTCGAAATTGCGATGTTTGGGATATTTTGAGAACTGCAGGGGGGTTTGGGACAAATATGACCAAACGTTGCTTTCAGTACTTGTCATATGTTCCGTATAAAAAGTCGTAAATTCAAACTGCGAATATGTACAGAGAGCCAGAATCTTGCTCCAAAATATGGATCAGCCCTCGATATTGGGATGTTTGGGATATTTTGAAAACTGTAGGGAGGTTTGGGACAAATGTGACCAAACGCCGCTTTCAGTACTTCGCATATGTTGGGTATAAAAAAGTCGTAATTTCAAACTGCGAATACGTGCTGAGAGCTAGAATTTTGCTCCAAAATATGGCTCAGGCCTCGAAATTTGGATGCTTGGGATATTTTGAAAACTACAGGGAAGATTGTGCAAAATGTGACCAAACGTCGCTTTCAGTACTTCGCATATGTTGGGAAAAAAAAGTCGTAATTTCAAACTGCTAATACGTGCAGAGAGCCAGAATTTGGCTCCATAATATGGCTCAGGCCTCGAAATTGCGATATTTAGGAAATTTTTAAAACTGCAGGAGAGTTTGTGCAAAATGTGACTCACTGCCGCTTTCAGGTCTTGGCATATGTTGGGTATAAAAAGCCGTAATTTCAAACTGCGAATACGTGCAGAGAGCCAGAATTTGGCTCCAAAATATGACTCAGGCCTCGAAATTGGGTTGTTTGGGATATTTTGAAAACTGCAGGGGGGGATTGGGACAATTGTGACCAAAGCCGCTTTAAGTACTTGGCATATGTTGGGTATAAAAAGTCGTAATATCAAACTGCGAATACGTGCAGAGAGCCTGAGTTTGGCTCCAAAATATGGCTCACGCCTCGATATTGGGATGTTTGGGATATTTTGAAAACTGCAGGAAGGTTTGGGACAAATATGACCAAACGCCGCTTTCAGTACTTCACATATGATGGGTATAAAAAAGTCGTAATTTCAAAATGCGAATACGTGCAGAGAGCCAGAATTTGGCTCCAAAATATGGCTCAGGCCTCGAAATTGGGATGTTTGGGATATTTTGAAAACTGCAGGGGAATTTGTGCAAAATGTGACTCACTGCCGCGTCCAGTACTTGGCATATGTTGGGTATAAAAAGTCGTAATATCAAACTGTGAATACGTGCATAGAGCCAGAATTTGGCTCCAAAATATGGCTCAGGCCTCGAAATTGGAATATTAGGAATATTTTGAAAACTGCAGGGACGTTTGGGACAAATGTGACCAAACGCCGCTTTCAGTACTTGTCATATGTTGGGTATAAAAAAGCCGTAATTTCAAACTGCGAATACGTGCAGAGAGCCAGAATTTGGCTCCAAAATATGATTCAGGCCTCGAAATTGGGTTGTTTGGGATATTTTGAAAACTGCAGGGGACTTTGGGACAAATATGACCAAATGCCGCTTTCAGTACTTGGCATATGTTGGGTATAATAAGTCGTAATTTCAAACTGCAAATATGTGCTGAGAGCCAGAATTTGGCTCCAAAATATGGCTCAGGCCTCGAAATTGGGATATTTGGGATATTTTGAAAACTGCAGGGAGGTTTGGGACAAATGTGACCAAACGCCGCTTTCAGTACTTGGCATATGTTGGGTATAAAAAAGTCGCAATTTCAAACTGCGAATATGTGCAGAGAGCCAGAATTTGGCTCCAAAATATGGCTCAGGCCACGAAATTTGAATATTTGGGATATTTCGAAAACTGCAGGGGAGTTTGTGCAAAATGTGACTCACTGCCGCTTTCAGTACTTGGCATATGTTGGGTATAAAAAGTCGTAATATCAAAATGCAAATACGTACAAAGAGCCAGAATTTGGCTCCAAAATATGGCTCAGGCCTCGAAATTGGGATATTTGGGATATTTCGAAAACTGCAGGGGAGTTTGTGCAAAATGTGACTCACTGCCGCTTTCAGGACTTGGCATATGTTTGGTATAAAAAGTCTATCAAATATATCAAACTGCGCATACGTGCAGAGAGCCAGAATTTGTCTCTAAAATTTTTCTCAAGGCCTCGAAATTGGGATATTTGGGATGTTTTGAAAACTTAAGGGGAGTTTGTGCAAAATTTGACTCATTGCCTCTTTTAGTACTTGGCATATGTTGGGTATAATAAGTCGTAATTTCAAAGTGCGAATACGTGCAGAGCGCCAGAATTTGGCTCCAAAATATGGCTCATTCCTCGAAATTGGGATGTTGGGATATTTTGAAAACTGCAGGGGGGATTGGGACAAATGTGACCAAACGCGGATTTCAGCACTTGGCATATGTTGGGTATAAAAAGACATAATTTCACACTGCGAATACATGCAGAGAGCCAGAATTAGGCTCCAAAATATGGCTCAGACCCTCGAAATTGGGATATTTGGGATATTTTGAAAACTGCAGGGAGGTTTGGAACAAATGTGACCAAACGCCGCTTTCAGTACTTGGTATATGTTGTGTATAAAAAAGTCGTAATTTCAAACTGTGAATACGTGCAGAGAGCCAGAATTTGGCTCCAAAATATTGCTCAGGCCTCGAATTGGGATTTTTGGGAAATTTTGAAAACTGCAGGGGAGATTGGGACAAATGTGACTCACTGCCGCTTTCAGTACTTGGCATATGTTGTGTATAAAAAAGTCGTAATTTCAAACTGCGAATACGTGCAGAGAGCCTGAATTTGGCTCCAAAATATGGCTCCGGCCTCGAAATTGGGATGTTTGGGAATATTTTGAAAACTGCAGGAGAGTTTGTGCAAAATGTGACTCACTGCCGCTTTCAGTACTTGGCATATGTTGGGTATAAAAATTCGGAATTTCAAACTGCGAATACGTGCAGAGAGCCAGAATTTGGCTCCAAAATATGGCTCAGGCCTCGAAATTGGGATGTTTGGGATATTTTGAAAACTGCAGGGGGGTTTGGGACAAATGTGACCAAATGCCGCTTTCAGTACTTGGCATATGTTGGGTATAAAAAAGTCGCAATTTCAAACTGCGAATACGTGCAGAGAGCCAGAATTTGGCTCAGGCCTCGAAATTGCGATGTTTGGGATATTTTGAAAACTGCAGGGGGGTTTGGGACAAATATGACCAAACGCCGCTTTCAGTACTTGGCATATGTTGGGCATAAAAAGTCGTAATTTCAAACTGCGAATACGTGCAGAGAGCCTGAATTTGACTCCAAAATATGGTTCAGGCCTCGATATTGGGATGTTTGGGATATTTTGAAAACTGCAGGGAGGTTTGGGACAAATGTGACCAAACGCTGCTTTCAGTACTTGGCATATGTTGGGTATAAAAAGTCGTAATATCAAACTGAGAATACGTGCAGAGAGCCAGAATATCGCTCCAAAATATGGCTCAGGCCTCGAAATTGGGATGTTTGGGATATTTTGAAAACTGCAGGGGAGTTTGTGCAAAATGTGACCAAACGCCGCTTTCAGTACTTGTCATATGTTGGGTAAAAAAAGTCGCAATTTCAAACTGCGAATACGTGCAGAGAGCTAGAATTTGGCTCCAAAATATGGCTCAGGCCTCGAAATTGGGATGTTTGGGATATTTTGAAAATTGCATGGGGGATTGGGACAAATGTGACCAAATGCCGCTTTCAGTACTTGGCATATGTTGGGTATTAAAAAATCGTAATGTCAAACTGCGAATACGTGCATAGAGCCAGAATTTGGCTCCAAAATATGGCTCAGGCCTCGATATTGGGATATTTTGAAAACTGCAGGGGAGTTTGTGCAAAATGTGACTCACTGCCGCTTTCAGTACTTGGCATATGTTGGGTATAAAAAGTCGTAATATCAAACTGCGAATACGTGCAAAGAGCCAGAATTTGGCTCCAAAATATGGCTCAGGCCTCGAAATTGGGATGTTTGGGATATTTTGAAAACTGCAGGGGGGATTGGGACAAATGTGACCAAACGCCGCTTTCAGTACTTGGCATATGTTGGGTATAAAAAGTCGTAATTTCAAACTGCGAATACGTGCAGAGAGCCAGAATTTGGCTCCAAAATATGACTCAGGCCTCGAAATTGCGATTTTGATATTTTGAAAACTGCAGGAGAGTTTGAGCAAAATGTGACTCACTGCCGCTTTCAGTACTTGGCATATGTTGGGTATAAAAAGTCGTAATATCAAACTGCGAATACGTGCAAAGAGCCAGAATTTGGCTCCAAAATATAGCTCAGGCCTCGATATTGGGATGTTTGGGATATTTTGAAAACTGCATGGAGGTTTTAAACAAATGTGGCCAAACGCCGCTTTCAGTACTTGGCATATGTTGGGTATAAAAAGTCGTAATTTCAAACTGCGAATACGTGCAGAGAGCCAGAATTTGGCTCCAAAATATTGCACAGGCGTCGAAAGTGGGATAATTGAGATATTTTGAAAACTACAGGGGAGTTTGTGCAAAATGTGACTCACTGCCGCTTTCCGTACTTGGCATATGTTGGGTATAAAAAGTCGTAATATCAAACTGCGAATACCTGCAGAGAGCCAGAATTTGACTCCAAAATATGGCTCAGGCCTCGAAATTGGGATATTTGGGATATTTTGAAAACTGCAGGGCGGTTTGTGACAAATGTGACCAAACGCCGCTTTCAGTACTTGGCATATGTTGGGTATAAAAAGTCGTAATATCAAACTGCGAATACCTGCAGAAAGCCAGAATTTGACTCCAAAATATGGCTCAGGCCTCGAAATTGGGATATTTGGGATATTTTGAAAACTGCAGGGGAGTTTATTCAAAATGTGACTCACTGCTGCTTTCAGTACTTGGCATATGTTGGGTATAAAAAGTCGAAATTTCAAACTGCGAATATGTGCAGAGAGCCTGAATTTGGCTCTAAAATATGGCTCAGGCCTCGAAATTGGGATGTTTGGGATATTTTGAGAACTGCAGGGGGGATTGGGACAAATGTGACCAAACGATGCTTTCAGTACTTGGCATATGTTGGGTATAAAAAGTCGTAATATCAAACTGCGAATACATGCAGAGAGCCAGAATTTTGCTCCAAAATATGGCTCAGGCCTCGAAATTGGGATGTTTGGGATATTTTGAAAACTGCAGGGAGGTTTGGGCAAAATGTGATCAAACGCCGCTTTCAGTACTTGGCATATGTTGGGTATAAAAAAGTCGTAATTTCAAACTGCGAATACGTGCAGAGAGCCAGAATTTGGCTCCAAAATATGGCTCAGGCCTCGAAATTGGGATGTTTGGGATATTTTGAAAACTGCAGGGGGGTTTGGGACAAATGTGACCAAACGCCGCTTTCAGTACTTGGCATATGTTGGGTATAAAAAGTCGTAATTTCAAACTGCAAATACGTGCAGAGAGCCAGAATTTGGCTCCAAAATATGGCTCAGGCCTCGAAATTGGGATATTTGGGATATTTTGAAAACTGCAGGGGGGTTTGATCAAAATGTGACTCACTGCCGCTTTCAGTACTTGGCATATGTTCGGTATAAAAAGTCGAAATTTCAAACTGCGAATACGTGCAGAGAGCCAGAATTTGGCTCCAAAATATGGCTCAGGCCTCGAAATTGGGATATTTGGGATATTTTGAAAACTGCAGGGGAGTTTGTGATAAATGTGACTCACTGCCGCTTTCAGTACTTGGCATATGTTGGGTATAAAAAGTCGTAATATCAAACTGCGAATACGTGCAGAGAGCCAGAATTTGGCTCCAAAATATGGCTCAGGCCTCGATATTGGGATGTTTGGGATATTTTGAAAACTGCAGGGAGGTTTGGAACAAATGTGACCAAACGCCGCTTTCAGTACTTGGCATATGTTGGGTATATAAAGTCATAATTTCAAACTGCGAATAGGTGCAGAGAGCCAGAATTTGGCTCCAAAATATGGCTCAGGCCTCGAAATTGGGATATTTGGGATATTTTGAAAACTGCAGGGGAGTTTTTGCAAAATGTGACTCACTGCCGCTTTCAGTACTTGGCATATGTTGGGTATAAAAATTCGTAATTTCAAACTGCGAATACGTGCAGAGAGCCAGAATTTGGCTCCAAAATATGGCTCAGGCCTCGAAATTGGGATGTTTGGGATATTTTGAAAACTGCAGGGGGGATTGGGACAAATGTGACCAAACGCCGCTTTCAGTACTTGGCATATGTTGGGTATAAAAAGTCGTAATTTCAAACTGCGAATACGTGCAGAGAGCCAGAATTTGGCTCAAAATTTTTCTCAGGCCTCGAAATTGGGATGTTTGGGATATTTTGAAAACTGCAGGGGGGTTTGGGACAAATATGACCAATTGCCTCTTTCAGTACTTGGCATATGTTGGGTATAAAAATGTCGTAATTTCAAACTGCGAATACGTGCAGAGAGCCAGAATTTGGCTCCAAAATATGGCTCAGCCCTCGAAATTGGGATGTTTGGGATATTTTGAAAACTGCAGGGAGGTTTGGGACAAATGTGACCAAACGCCGCTTTCAGTACTTGGCATATGTTGGGTATAAAAAAGTCGTAATTTCAAACTGCGAATACGTGCAGAGAGCCAGAATTTGGCTCCAAAATATGGCTCAGGCCTCGAAATTGGGATGTTTGGGATATTTTGAAAACTGCAGGGGAGTGTGTGCAAAATGTGACTCATTGCCGCTTTCAGTACTTGGCATATGTTGAGTATAAAAAGTCGTAATATCAAACTGCGAATACGTGCAGAGAGCCAGAATTTGGCTCCAAAATATGGCTCAGGCCTCGAAATTGGGATGTTTGGGATATTTTGAAAACTGCAGGGAAGTTTGTGCAAAATGTGACCAAACGCTGCTTTCAGTACTTGGCATATGTTGGGTATAAAAAGTCGTAATTTCAAACTGCGAATACGTGCAGAGAGCCAGAATTTGGCTCCAAAATATGGCTCAGGCCTCGAAATTGGGATATTTAGGATATTTTGAAAACTGCAGGAGAGTTTGTGCAAAATGTGACTCACTGCCGCTTTCAGTACTTGGCATATGTTGGGTATAAAAAGCCGTAATTTCAAACTGCGAATACGTGCAGAGAGCCAGAATTTGGCTCCAAATTATGGCTCAGGCCTCGAAATTGGGATGTTTGGGATATTTTGAAAACTGCAGGGGGGTTTGGGACAAATAAGACCAAATGCCGCTTTCAGTACTTGGCATATGTTGGGTATAAAAAGTCGTAATTTCAAACTGCGAATACGTGCAGAGAGCCAGAATTTGGCTCCAAAATATGGCTCGGGCCTCGATATTGGGATGTTTGGGATATTTTGAAAACTGCAGCGGGGATTGGGACAAATGTGACCAAACGCCGCTTTCAGTACTTTGCATATGTTGGTTATAAAAAGTCATAATATCAAACTGCGAATACGTGCAGAGAACCAGAATTTGGCTCCAAAATATGGCTCAGGCCTCGATATTGGGATGTTTGGGATATTTTGAAAACTGCAGGGGAGTTTGGGACAAATGTGACCAAACGCCGCTTTCAGTACTTCACATATGTTGGGTATAAAAAGTCGTAATTTCAAACTGCGAATACGTGCAGAGAGCCAGAATTTGGCTCCAAAATATGGCTCAGGCCTCGAAATTGGGATGTTTGGGATATTTTGAAAACTGCAGGGGAATTTGTGCAAAATGTGACTCACTGCCGCTTTCAGTACTTGGCATATGTTGGGTATAAAAAGTCGTAATATCAGACTGCGAATACGTGCATAGAGCCAGAATTTGGCTCCAAAATATGGCTCAGGCCTCGAAATTGGGATATTTGGGATATTTTGAAAACTGCAGGGAAGTTTGGGGCAAATGTGACCAAACTCCGCTTTCAGTACTTGGCATATGTTGGGTATAAAAAAGTCGCAATTTCAAACTGCGAATACGTGCAGAGAGCCAGAATTTGGCTCCAAAATATGGCTCAGGCCACGAAATTGGAATATTTGGGATATTTCGAAAACTGCAGGGGAGTTTGTGCAAAATGTGACTCACTGGCGCTTTCAGTACTTGGCATATGTTGGGTATAAAAAGTCGTAATATCAAAATGCAAATACGTGCAAAGAGCCAGAATTTGGCTCCAAAATATGGCTCAGGCCTCGAAATTGGAATATTTGGGATATTTTGAAAACTGCAGGGAGGTTTGGGACAAATGTGACCAAACGCCGCTTTCAGTACTTGGCATATGTTGGGTATAAAAAAGTTGCAATTTCAAACTGCGAATACGTGCAGAGAGCCAGAATTTGGTTCCAAAATATGGCTCAGGCCTCAAAATTGGGATATTTGGGATATTTTGAAAACTGCAGGGAGGTTTGGGGCAAATGTGACCAAACTCCGCTTTCAGTACTTGGCATATGTTGGGTATAAAAATCGTAATATCAAACTGCGAATACGTGCAGAGTGCCTGAGTTTGGCTCCAAAATATGGCTCACGCCTCGATATTGGGATGTTTGGGATATATTGAAAACTGCAGGAAGGTTTGGGACAAATGTGACCAAACGCCACTTTCAGTACTTCACGTATGATGGGTATAAAAAAGTCGTAATTTCAAAATGCGAATACGTGCAGAGAGCCAGAATTTGTCTCCAAAATATGGCTCAGGCCACGAAATTGGGATGTTTGGGATATTTTGAAAACTGCAGGGGAATTTGTGCAAAATGTGACTCACTGCCGCGTCCAGTACTTGGCATATGTTGGGTATAAAAAGTCGTAATATCAGACTGCGAATACGTGCATAGAGCCAGAATTTGGCTCCAAAATATGGCTCAGGCCTCGAAATTGGAATATTTGGGATATTTTGAAAACTGCAGGGAGGTTTGGGACAAATGTGACCAAACGCCGCTTTCAGTACTTGGCATATGTTGGGTATAAAAAAGTTGCAATTTCAAACTGCGAATACGTGCAGAGAGCCAGAATTTGGTTCCAAAATATGGCTCAGGCCTCGAAATTGGGATATTTGGGATATTTTGAAAACTGCAGGGAGGTTTGGGGCAAATGTGACCAAACTCCGCTTTCAGTACTTGGCATATGTTGGGTATAAAAAAGTCGCAATTTCAAAATGCGAATACGTGCAGAGAGCCAGAATTTGGCTCCAAAATATGGCTCAGGCCACGAAATTGGAATATTTGGGATATTTCGAAAACTGCAGGGGAGTTTGTGCAAAATGTGACTCACTGCCGCTTTCAGTACTTGGCATATGTTGGGTATAAAAAGTCGTAATATCAAAATGCAAATACGTGCAAAGAGCCAGAATTTGGCTCCAAAATATGGCTCAGGCCTCGAAATTGGGATATTTGGGATATTTCGAAAACTGCAGGGGAGTTTGTGCAAAATGTGACTCACTGCCGCTTTCAGGACTTGGCATATGTTGGGTATAAAAAGTCGTAGTATCAAACTGCGAATACGTGCAGAGCCGGAATTTGTCTCTAAAATTTTTCTCAAGGCCTCGAAATTGGGATTTTTGGGATGTTTTGAAAACTTAAGGGGAGTTTGTGCAAAATTTGACTCATTGCCTCTTTTAGTCCTTGGCATATGTTGGGTATAATAAGTCATAATTTCAAAGTGCGAATACGTGCAGAGAGCCAGAATTTGGCTCCAAAATATGGCTCATTCCTCGAAATTGGGATATTTGGGATATTTTGAAATCTGCAGGGAGGTTTGGAACAAATGTGACCAAACGCCGCTTTCAGTACTTGGCATATGTTGTGTATAAAAAAGTCGTAATTTCAAACTGCGAATACGTGCAGAGAGCCAGAATTTGGCTCCAAAATATTGCTCAGGCCTCGAATTGGGATTTTTGGGAAATTTTGAAAACTGCAGGGGGGATTGGGACAAATGTGACTCACTGCCGCTTTCAGGACTTGGCATATGTTGGGAATAAAAAGTCGTAGTATCAAACTGCGAATACGTGCAGAGCCGGAATTTGTCTCTAAAATTTTTCTCAAGGCCTCGAAATTGGGATTTTTGGGATGTTTTGAAAACTTAAGGGGAGTTTGTGCAAAATTTGACTCATTGCCTCTTTTAGTCCTTGGCATATGTTGGGTATAATAAGTCATAATTTCAAAGTGCGAATACGTGCAGAGAGCCAGAATTTGGCTCCAAAATATGGCTCATTCCTCGAAATTGGGATATTTGGGATATTTTGAAATCTGCAGGGAGGTTTGGAACAAATGTGACCAAACGCCGCTTTCAGTACTTGGCATATGTTGTGTATAAAAAAGTCGTAATTTCAAACTGCGAATACGTGCAGAGAGCCAGAATTTGGCTCCAAAATATTGCTCAGGCCTCGAATTGGGATTTTTGGGAAATTTTGAAAACTGCAGGGGGGATTGGGACAAATGTGACTCCCTGCCGCTTTCAGTACTTGGCATATGTTGTGTATAAAAAAGTCGTAATTTCAAACTGCGAATACATGCAGAGAGCCTGAATTTGGCTCCAAAATATGGCTCCGGCCTCGAATTTGGGATGTTTGGGAATATTTTGAAAACTGCAGGAGAGTTTGTGCAAAATGTGACTCACTGCCGCTTTCGGTACTTGGCATATGTTGGGTATAAAAATTCGGAATTTCAAAACTGCGAATACGTGCAGAGCGCCTGAATTTGGCTCCAAAATATGGCTCATACCTCGAAATTGGGATGTTTTCGATATTTTGAAAACTGCAGGGGGGATTGGGACAAATGCGACCAAATGCCGCTTTCAGTACTTGGCATATGTTGGGTATAACAAAGGCGCAATTTCAAACTGCGAATACGTGCAGAGAGCCAGAATTTGGCTCAGGCCTCGAAATTGCAATGTTTGGGATATTTTGAGAACTGCAGGGGGGTTTGGGACAAATATGACCAAACGTTGCTGTCAGTACTTGGCATATGTTCCGCATAAAAATTCGTAAATTCAAACTGCGAATACGTGCAGAGAGCCAGAATTTGGCTCCAAAATATGGCTCAGCCTCGATATTGGGATGTTTGGGATATTTTGAAAACTGCAGGGAGGTTTGGGACAAATGTGACCAAACGTCGCTTTCAGTACTTGGCATATGTTGGGTATAAAAAGTCGTAATATCAAACTACGAATACGTGCAGAGAGCCAGAATTTCGCTCCAAAATATGGCTCAGGCCTCGATATTGGGATGTTTGGGATATTTTGAAAACTGCAGGGGAGTTTGCGCAAAATGTGAGCAAACGCCGCTTTCAGTACTTCGCATATGTTGGGTAAAAAAAAGTCGTAACTTTAAACTGCGAATACGTGCAGAGAGCCAGAATTTGGCTCCAAAATATTGCTCAGGCCTCGAAATTGGGATGTTTAGGATATTTTGAAAACTGCAGTGGGGATTGGGACAAATGTGACCAAACGCCACTTTCAGTACTTGGCATATGTTGGGTATAAAAATTCGTAATATCAAACTGCGAATACGTGCAGAGAGCCAGAATTTGGCTCCAAAATATGGCTCAGGCCTCGATATTGGGATGTTTGGGATATTTTGAAAATTGCAGGGGAGTTTGTGCAAAATGTGACTCACTGCCGCTTTCAGGACTTGGCATATGTTGGGTATAAAAAGTCGTAATATCAAACTGCGAATACCTGCAGAGAGCCAGAATTTGGCTCCAAAATATGTCTCAGGCCTCGAAATTGGGATATTTGGGATATTTTGAAAACTGCAGGGAGGTTTGGGACAAATGTGACCAAACGCCGCTGTCAGTACTTGGCATATGTTGGGTATAAAAAAGTTGCAATTTCAAACTGCGAATACGTGCAGAGAGCCAGAATTTGGTTCCAAAATATGGCTCAGGCCTCGAAATTCGGATATTTGGGATATTTTGAAAACTGCAGGGAGGTTTGGGGCAAATGTGACCAAACTCCGCTTTCAGTACTTGGCATATGTTGGGTATAAAAAAGTCGCAATTTCAAAATGCGAATACGTGCAGAGAGCCAGAATTTGGCTCCAAAATATGGTTCAGGCCACGAAATTGGAATATTTGGGATATTTCGAAAACTGCAGGGGAGTTTGTGCAAAATGTGACTCACTGCCGCTTTCAGTACTTGGCATATGTTGGGTATAAAAAGTCGTAATATCAAAATGCAAATACGTGCAAAGAGCCAGAATTTGGCTCCAAAATATGGCTCAGGCCTCGAAATTGGGATATTTGGGATATTTCGAAAACTGCAGGGGAGTTTGTGCAAAATGTGACTCACTGCCGCTTTCAGGACTTGGCATATGTTGGGTATAAAAAGTCGTAGTATCAAACTGCGAATACGTGCAGAGCCGGAATTTGTCTCTAAAATTTTTCTCAAGGCCTCGAAATTGGGATTTTTGGGATGTTTTGAAAACTTAAGGGGAGTTTGTGCAAAATTTGACTCATTGCCTCTTTTAGTCCTTGGGATATATGTTGGGTATAATAAGTCATAATTTCAAAGTGCGAATACGTGCAGAGAGCCAGAATTTGGCTCCAAAATATGGCTCATTCCTCGAAATTGGGATATTTGGGATATTTTGAAATCTGCAGGGAGGTTTGGAACAAATGTGACCAAACGCCGCTTTCAGTACTTGGCATATGTTGTGTATAAAAAAGTCGTAATTTCAAACTGCGAATACGTGCAGAGAGCCAGAATTTGGCTCCAAAATATTGCTCAGGCCTCGAATTGGGATTTTTGGGAAATTTTGAAAACTGCAGGGGGGATTGGGACAAATGTGACTCACTGCCGCTATCAGGACTTGGCATATGTTGGGAATAAAAAGTCGTAGTATCAAACTGCGAATACGTGCAGAGCCGGAATTTGTCTCTAAAATTTTTCTCAAGGCCTCGAAATTGGGATTTTTGGGATGTTTTGAAAACTTAAGGGGAGTTTGTGCAAAATTTGACTCATTGCCTCTTTTAGTCCTTGGCATATGTTGGGTATAATAAGTCATAATTTCAAAGTGCGAATACGTGCAGAGAGCCAGAATTTGGCTCCAAAATATGGCTCATTCCTCGAAATTGGGATATTTGGGATATTTTGAAATCTGCAGGGAGGTTTGGAACAAATGTGACCAAACGCCGCTTTCAGTACTTGGCATATGTTGTGTATAAAAAAGTCGTAATTTCAAAGTGCGAATACGTGCAGAGAGCCAGAATTTGGCTCCAAAATATGGCTCATTCCTCGAAATTGGGATATTTGGGATATTTTGAAATCTGCAGGGAGGTTTGGAACAAATGTGACCAAACGCCGCTTTCAGTACTTGGCATATGTTGTGTATAAAAAAGTCGTAATTTCAAACTGCGAATTCGTGCAGAGAGCCAGAATTTGGCTCCAAAATATTGCTCAGGCCTCGAATTGGGATTTTTGGGATATTTTGAAAACTGCAGGGGGGATTGGGACAAATGTGACTCCCTGCCGCTTTCAGTACTTGGCATATGTTGTGTATAAAAAAGTCGTAATTTACAACTGCGAATACATGCAGAGAGCCTGAATTTGGCTCCAAAATATGGCTCCGGCCTCGAATTTGGGATGTTTGGGATATTTTGAAAACTGCAGGAGAGTTTGTGCAAAATGTGACTCACTGCCGCTTTCGGTACTTGGCATATGTTGGGTATAAAAATTCGGAATTTCAAAACTGCGAATACGTGCAGAGCGCCTGAATTTGGCTCCAAAATATGGCTCATACCTCGAAATTGGGATGTTTTCGATATTTTGAAAACTGCAGGGGGGATTGGGACAAATGCGACCAAATGCCGCTTTCAGTACTTGGCATATGTTGGGTATAACAAAGGCGCAATTTCAAACTGCGAATACGTGCAGAGAGCCAGAATTTGGCTCAGGCCTCGAAATTGCAATGTTTGGGATATTTTGAGAACTGCAGGGGGGTTTGGGACAAATATGACCAAACGTTGCTGTCAGTACTTGGCATATGTTCCGCATAAAAATTCGTAAATTCAAACTGCGAATACGTGCAGAGAGCCAGAATTTGGCTCCAAAATATGGCTCAGCCCTCGATATTGGGATGTTTGGGATATTTTGAAAACTGCAGGGGAGTTTGCGCAAAATGTGAGCAAACGCCGCTTTCAGTACTTCGCATATGTTGGGTAAAAAAAAGTCGTAACTTTAAACTGCGAATACGTGCAGAGAGCCAGAATTTGGCTCCAAAATATTGCTCAGGCCTCGAAATTGGGATGTTTAGGATATTTTGAAAACTGCAGTGGGGATTGGGACAAATGTGACCAAACGCCACTTTCAGTACTTGGCATATGTTGGGTATAAAAATTCGTAATATCAAACTGCGAATACGTGCAGAGAGCCAGAATTTGGCTCCAAAATATGGCTCAGGCCTCGATATTGGGATGTTTGGGATATTTTGAAAATTGCAGGGGAGTTTGTGCAAAATGTGACTCACTGCCGCTTTCAGGACTTGGCATATGTTGGGTATAAAAAGTCGTAATATCAAACTGCGAATACCTGCAGAGAGCCAGAATTTGGCTCCAAAATATGTCTCAGGCCTCGAAATTGGGATATTTGGGATATTTTGAAAACTGCAGGGAGGTTTGGGACAAATGTGACCAAACGCCGCTGTCAGTACTTGGCATATGTTGGGTATAAAAAAGTTGCAATTTCAAACTGCGAATACGTGCAGAGAGCCAGAATTTGGTTCCAAAATATGGCTCAGGCCTCGAAATTCGGATATTTGGGATATTTTGAAAACTGCAGGGAGGTTTGGGGCAAATGTGACCAAACTCCGCTTTCAGTACTTGGCATATGTTGGGTATAAAAAAGTCGCAATTTCAAAATGCGAATACGTGCAGAGAGCCAGAATTTGGCTCCAAAATATGGCTCAGGCCACGAAATTGGAATATTTGGGATATTTCGAAAACTGCAGGGGAGTTTGTGCAAAATGTGACTCACTGCCGCTTTCAGTACTTGGCATATGTTGGGTATAAAAAGTCGTAATATCAAAATGCAAATACGTGCAAAGAGCCAGAATTTGGCTCCAAAATATGGCTCATTCCTCGAAATTGGGATATTTGGGATATTTTGAAATCTGCAGGGAGGTTTGGAACAAATGTGACCAAACGCCGCTTTCAGTACTTGGCATATGTTGTGTATAAAAAAGTCGTAATTTCAAACTGCGAATACGTGCAGAGAGCCAGAATTTGGCTCCAAAATATTGCTCAGGCCTCGAATTGGGATTTTTGGGAAATTTTGAAAACTGCAGGGGGGATTGGGACAAATGTGACTCACTGCCGCTTTCAGGACTTGGCATATGTTGGGAATAAAAAGTCGTAGTATCAAACTGCGAATACGTGCAGAGCCGGAATTTGTCTCTAAAATTTTTCTCAAGGCCTCGAAATTGGGATTTTTGGGATGTTTTGAAAACTTAAGGGGAGTTTGTGCAAAATTTGACTCATTGCCTCTTTTAGTCCTTGGCATATGTTGGGTATAATAAGTCATAATTTCAAAGTGCGAATACGTGCAGAGAGCCAGAATTTGGCTCCAAAATATGGCTCATTCCTCGAAATTGGGATATTTGGGATATTTTGAAATCTGCAGGGAGGTTTGGAACAAATGTGACCAAACGCCGCTTTCAGTACTTGGCATATGTTGTGTATAAAAAAGTCGTAATTTCAAACTGCGAATACGTGCAGAGAGCCAGAATTTGGCTCCAAAATATTGCTCAGGCCTCGAATTGGGATTTTTGGGAAATTTTGAAAACTGCAGGGGGGATTGGGACAAATGTGACTCCCTGCCGCTTTCAGTACTTGGCATATGTTGTGTATAAAAAAGTCGTAATTTCAAACTGCGAATACATGCAGAGAGCCTGAATTTGGCTCCAAAATATGGCTCCGGCCTCGAATTTGGGATGTTTGGGAATATTTTGAAAACTGCAGGAGAGTTTGTGCAAAATGTGACTCACTGCCGCTTTCGGTACTTGGCATATGTTGGGTATAAAAATTCGGAATTTCAAAACTGCGAATACGTGCAGAGCGCCTGAATTTGGCTCCAAAATATGGCTCATACCTCGAAATTGGGATGTTTTCGATATTTTGAAAACTGCAGGGGGGATTGGGACAAATGCGACCAAATGCCGCTTTCAGTACTTGGCATATGTTGGGTATAACAAAGGCGCAATTTCAAACTGCGAATACGTGCAGAGAGCCAGAATTTGGCTCAGGCCTCGAAATTGCAATGTTTGGGATATTTTGAGAACTGCAGGGGGGTTTGGGACAAATATGACCAAACGTTGCTGTCAGTACTTGGCATATGTTCCGCATAAAAATTCGTAAATTCAAACTGCGAATACGTGCAGAGAGCCAGAATTTGGCTCCAAAATATGGCTCAGCCCTCGATATTGGGATGTTTGGGATATTTTGAAAACTGCAGGGAGGTTTGGGACAAATGTGACCAAACGTCGCTTTCAGTACTTGGCATATGTTGGGTATAAAAAGTCGTAATATCAAACTACGAATACGTGCAGAGAGCCAGAATTTCGCTCCAAAATATGGCTCAGGCCTCGATATTGGGATGTTTGGGATATTTTGAAAACTGCAGGGGAGTTTGCGCAAAATGTGAGCAAACGCCGCTTTCAGTACTTCGCATATGTTGGGTAAAAAAAAGTCGTAACTTTAAACTGCGAATACGTGCAGAGAGCCAGAATTTGGCTCCAAAATATTGCTCAGGCCTCGAAATTGGGATGTTTAGGATATTTTGAAAACTGCAGTGGGGATTGGGACAAATGTGACCAAACGCCACTTTCAGTACTTGGCATATGTTGGGTATAAAAATTCGTAATATCAAACTGCGAATACGTGCAGAGAGCCAGAATTTGGCTCCAAAATATGGCTCAGGCCTCGATATTGGGATGTTTGGGATATTTTGAAAATTGCAGGGGAGTTTGTGCAAAATGTGACTCACTGCCGCTTTCAGGACTTGGCATATGTTGGGTATAAAAAGTCGTAATATCAAACTGCGAATACCTGCAGAGAGCCAGAATTTGGCTCCAAAATATGTCTCAGGCCTCGAAATTGGGATATTTGGGATATTTTGAAAACTGCAGGGAGGTTTGGGACAAATGTGACCAAACGCCGCTGTCAGTACTTGGCATATGTTGGGTATAAAAAAGTTGCAATTTCAAACTGCGAATACGTGCAGAGAGCCAGAATTTGGTTCCAAAATATGGCTCAGGCCTCGAAATTCGGATATTTGGGATATTTTGAAAACTGCAGGGAGGTTTGGGGCAAATGTGACCAAACTCCGCTTTCAGTACTTGGCATATGTTGGGTATAAAAAAGTCGCAATTTCAAAATGCGAATACGTGCAGAGAGCCAGAATTTGGCTCCAAAATATGGTTCAGGCCACGAAATTGGAATATTTGGGATATTTCGAAAACTGCAGGGGAGTTTGTGCAAAATGTGACTCACTGCCGCTTTCAGTACTTGGCATATGTTGGGTATAAAAAGTCGTAATATCAAAATGCAAATACGTGCAAAGAGCCAGAATTTGGCTCCAAAATATGGCTCAGGCCTCGAAATTGGGATATTTGGGATATTTCGAAAACTGCAGGGGAGTTTGTGCAAAATGTGACTCACTGCCGCTTTCAGGACTTGGCATATGTTGGGTATAAAAAGTCGTAGTATCAAACTGCGAATACGTGCAGAGCCGGAATTTGTCTCTAAAATTTTTCTCAAGGCCTCGAAATTGGGATTTTTGGGATGTTTTGAAAACTTAAGGGGAGTTTGTGCAAAATTTGACTCATTGCCTCTTTTAGTCCTTGGGATATATGTTGGGTATAATAAGTCATAATTTCAAAGTGCGAATACGTGCAGAGAGCCAGAATTTGGCTCCAAAATATGGCTCATTCCTCGAAATTGGGATATTTGGGATATTTTGAAATCTGCAGGGAGGTTTGGAACAAATGTGACCAAACGCCGCTTTCAGTACTTGGCATATGTTGTGTATAAAAAAGTCGTAATTTCAAACTGCGAATACGTGCAGAGAGCCAGAATTTGGCTCCAAAATATTGCTCAGGCCTCGAATTGGGATTTTTGGGAAATTTTGAAAACTGCAGGGGGGATTGGGACAAATGTGACTCACTGCCGCTATCAGGACTTGGCATATGTTGGGAATAAAAAGTCGTAGTATCAAACTGCGAATACGTGCAGAGCCGGAATTTGTCTCTAAAATTTTTCTCAAGGCCTCGAAATTGGGATTTTTGGGATGTTTTGAAAACTTAAGGGGAGTTTGTGCAAAATTTGACTCATTGCCTCTTTTAGTCCTTGGCATATGTTGGGTATAATAAGTCATAATTTCAAAGTGCGAATACGTGCAGAGAGCCAGAATTTGGCTCCAAAATATGGCTCATTCCTCGAAATTGGGATATTTGGGATATTTTGAAATCTGCAGGGAGGTTTGGAACAAATGTGACCAAACGCCGCTTTCAGTACTTGGCATATGTTGTGTATAAAAAAGTCGTAATTTCAAAGTGCGAATACGTGCAGAGAGCCAGAATTTGGCTCCAAAATATGGCTCATTCCTCGAAATTGGGATATTTGGGATATTTTGAAATCTGCAGGGAGGTTTGGAACAAATGTGACCAAACGCCGCTTTCAGTACTTGGCATATGTTGTGTATAAAAAAGTCGTAATTTCAAACTGCGAATTCGTGCAGAGAGCCAGAATTTGGCTCCAAAATATTGCTCAGGCCTCGAATTGGGATTTTTGGGAAATTTTGAAAACTGCAGGGGGGATTGGGACAAATGTGACTCCCTGCCGCTTTCAGTACTTGGCATATGTTGTGTATAAAAAAGTCGTAATTTACAACTGCGAATACATGCAGAGAGCCTGAATTTGGCTCCAAAATATGGCTCCGGCCTCGAATTTGGGATGTTTGGGAATATTTTGAAAACTGCAGGAGAGTTTGTGCAAAATGTGACTCACTGCCGCTTTCGGTACTTGGCATATGTTGGGTATAAAAATTCGGAATTTCAAAACTGCGAATACGTGCAGAGCGCCTGAATTTGGCTCCAAAATATGGCTCATACCTCGAAATTGGGATGTTTTCGATATTTTGAAAACTGCAGGGGGGATTGGGACAAATGCGACCAAATGCCGCTTTCAGTACTTGGCATATGTTGGGTATAACAAAGGCGCAATTTCAAACTGCGAATACGTGCAGAGAGCCAGAATTTGGCTCAGGCCTCGAAATTGCAATGTTTGGGATATTTTGAGAACTGCAGGGGGGTTTGGGACAAATATGACCAAACGTTGCTGTCAGTACTTGGCATATGTTCCGCATAAAAATTCGTAAATTCAAACTGCGAATACGTGCAGAGAGCCAGAATTTGGCTCCAAAATATGGCTCAGCCCTCGATATTGGGATGTTTGGGATATTTTGAAAACTGCAGGGGAGTTTGCGCAAAATGTGAGCAAACGCCGCTTTCAGTACTTCGCATATGTTGGGTAAAAAAAAGTCGTAACTTTAAACTGCGAATACGTGCAGAGAGCCAGAATTTGGCTCCAAAATATTGCTCAGGCCTCGAAATTGGGATGTTTAGGATATTTTGAAAACTGCAGTGGGGATTGGGACAAATGTGACCAAACGCCACTTTCAGTACTTGGCATATGTTGGGTATAAAAATTCGTAATATCAAACTGCGAATACGTGCAGAGAGCCAGAATTTGGCTCCAAAATATGGCTCAGGCCTCGATATTGGGATGTTTGGGATATTTTGAAAATTGCAGGGGAGTTTGTGCAAAATGTGACTCACTGCCGCTTTCAGGACTTGGCATATGTTGGGTATAAAAAGTCGTAATATCAAACTGCGAATACCTGCAGAGAGCCAGAATTTGGCTCCAAAATATGTCTCAGGCCTCGAAATTGGGATATTTGGGATATTTTGAAAACTGCAGGGAGGTTTGGGACAAATGTGACCAAACGCCGCTGTCAGTACTTGGCATATGTTGGGTATAAAAAAGTTGCAATTTCAAACTGCGAATACGTGCAGAGAGCCAGAATTTGGTTCCAAAATATGGCTCAGGCCTCGAAATTCGGATATTTGGGATATTTTGAAAACTGCAGGGAGGTTTGGGCAAATGTGACCAAACTCCGCTTTCAGTACTTGGCATATGTTGGGTATAAAAAAGTCGCAATTTCAAAATGCGAATACGTGCAGAGAGCCAGAATTTGGCTCCAAAATATGGCTCAGGCCACGAAATTGGAATATTTGGGATATTTCGAAAACTGCAGGGGAGTTTGTGCAAAATGTGACTCACTGCCGCTTTCAGTACTTGGCATATGTTGGGTATAAAAAGTCGTAATATCAAAATGCAAATACGTGCAAAGAGCCAGAATTTGGCTCCAAAATATGGCTCAGGCCTCGAAATTGGGATATTTGGGATATTTCGAAAACTGCAGGGGAGTTTGTGCAAAATGTGACTCACTGCCGCTTTCAGGACTTGGCATATGTTGGGTATAAAAAGTCGTAGATCAAACTGCGAATACTGCAGAGAGCCAGAATTTGTCTCTAAAATTTTTCACAAGGCCTCGAAATAGGGATATTTGGGATGTTTTGAAAACTTAAGGGGAGTTTGTGCAAAATTTGACTCATTGCCTCTTTTAGTACTTGGCATATGTTGGGTATAATAAGTCGTAATTTCAAAGTGCGAATACGTGCAGAGAGCCAGAATTTGGCTCCAAAATATGGCTCAGGCCTCGAAATTGGGATGTTTGGGATATTTTGAAAACTGCAGGGGGGGGATTGGGACAAATGTGACCAAATGTGGATTTCAGCACTTGGCATATGTTGGGTATAAAAAGACATAATTTCACACTGCGAATACATGCAGAGAGCCAGAATTTGGCTCCAAAATATGGCTCAGGGCCTCGAAATTGGGATATTTGGGATATTTTGAAAACTGCAGGGAGGTTTGGAACAAATGTGACCAAACGCCGCTTTCAATACTTTGCATATGTTGTGTATAAAAAAGTCGTAATTTCAAACTGCGAATACGTGCAGAGAGCCAGAATTTGGCTCCAAAATATTGCTCAGGCCTCGAATTGGAATTTTTGGGAAATTTTGAAAACTGCAGGGGGGATTGGGACATATGTGTCCAAACGCCGCTTTCAGTACTTGGCATATGTTGGGTATAAAAAGTCGTAATATCAAACTGCGAATACGTGCAGAGTGCCAGAATTTGGCTCCAAAATATGGCGCAGGCCTCGATATTGGGATGTTTGGGATATTTTGAAAACTGCAGGGGAGTTTGTGCAAAATGTGACCAAACGCCGCTTTCAGTACTTCGCATATGTTGGGTAAAAAAACGTCGTAATTTTAAACTGCGAATACGTGCAGAGAGCCAGAATTTGGCTCCAAAATATTGCTCAGGCCTCGAAATTGGGATGTTTGGGATATTTTGAAAACTGCAGGGGGGATTGGGACAAATGTGACCAAACGCCACTTTCAGTACTTGGCATATGTTGGGTATAAAAATTCGTAATATCAAACTGCGAATACGTGCAGAGAGCCAGAATTTGGCTCCAAAATATGACTCAGGCCTCGATATTGGGATGTTTAGGATATTTTGAAAATTACAGGGGAGTTTGTGCAAAATGTGACTCACTGCCGCTTTCAGGACTTGGCATATGTTGGGTATAAAAGGTCGTAATATCAAACTGCGAATACGTGCATAGAGCCAGAATTTGGCTCCAAAATATGGTTCTGGCCTCGAAATTGGGATGTTTGGGATATTTTGAAAACTGGAGGGAGGTTTGGGACAAATGTGACAAAATGCCGCTTTCAGTACTTGGCATATGTTGGGTATAAAAGTCGTAATTTCAAACTGCGAATACGTGCAGAGAGCCTTAATTTGACTCCAAAATATGGCTCAGGCCTCGAAATTGGGCTGCTTGGGATATTTTAAAACTGCAGAGGAGTTTGTGCAAAATGTGACTCATTGCCGCTTTCAGTACTTGGCATATGTTGGGTATAATAAGTCGTAATTTCAAACTGCGAATACGTGCAAAGAGCCAGAATTTGGCTTCAAAATATGGCTCAGGCCTCGATATTGGAATGTTTGGGATATTTTGAAAACTGCGAGGGGGATTGGGTCAAATGTGACCAAACGCTGCTTTCAGCACTTGGCATATGTTGGGTATAAAAATACATAATTTCAAACTGCGAATACGTGCAGAGAACCAGAATTTGGCTCCAAAATATGACTCAGGGCCTCAAAATTGGGATATTTTGAAAACTACAGGGGAGTTTGAGCAAAATGTGACTCAC
Source organism: Procambarus clarkii (assembly GCF_020424385.1). Classification (NCBI taxonomy): domain Eukaryota; kingdom Metazoa; phylum Arthropoda; class Malacostraca; order Decapoda; family Cambaridae; genus Procambarus; species Procambarus clarkii. The sequence goes on along the minus strand of NW_025563964.1, from coordinate 110,146 downwards.
TGCCGCTTTCAGTACTTGGCATATGTTGGGTATAAAAAGTCGTAATATCAAACTGCGAATACGTGCAAAGAGCCAGAATTTGGCTCCAAAATATAGCTCAGGCCTCGATATGGGGATGTTTGGGATATTTTGAAAACTGCAGGGAGGTTTGGAACAAATGTGTCCAAACGCCGCTTTCAGTACTTTGCATATGTTGGGTATAAAAAAGTCGTAATTTCAAACTGCGAATACGTGCAGAGAGCCAGAATTTGGCTCCAAAATTTTGCTCAGGCCTCGAAATTGGGATGTTTGGGATATTTTGAAAACTACAGGGGAGTTTGTGCAAAATGTGACTCACTGCCGCTTTCAGTACTTGGCATATGTTGGGTATAAAAAGTCGTAATATCAAACTGCGAATACGTGCAGAGAGCCAGAATTTGGCTCCAAAATATGGCTCAGGCCTCGAAATTGGGATATTTGGGATATTTTGAAAACTGCAGGGAGGTTTGTGACAAATGTGACCAAACGCCGCTTTCAGTACTTGGCATATGTTGGGTATAAAAAGACGTTATTTCAAACTGCGAATAAGTGCAGAGAGCCAGAATTTGGCACCAAAATATGGCTGTGTCCTCGAAATTGGGATATTTGGGATATTTTGAAAACAGGAGGGGAGTTTGTGCAAAATGTGACTCACTGCCGCTTTCAGTACTAGGCATATGTTGGGCATAAAAAGTCGAAATTTCAAACTGCGAATACGTGCAGAGAGCCTGAATTTGGCTCTAAAATATGGCTCAGGCCTCGAAATTGGGATGTTTGGGATATTTTGAAAACTGCAGGAGGGATTGGGACAAATGTGACCAAACGACGCTTTCAGTACTTGGCATATGTTGGGTATAAAAAAGTCGCAATTTCAAACTGAGAATACGTGCATAGAGCCAGAATTTGGCTCAGGCCTCGAAATTGCGATGTTTGGGACATTTTGAGAACTGCAGGGGGGTTTGGACAAATATGACCAATTGTTGCTTTCAGTACTTGTCATATGTTCCGTATAAAAAGTCGTAAATTCAAACTGCGAATACGTGCAGAGAGCCAGAATCTTGCTCCAAAATATGGATCAGCCCTCGATATTGGGATGTTTGGGATATTTTGAAAACTGCAGGGAGGTTTGGGACAAATGTGACCAAACGCCGCTTTCAGTACTTCGCATATGTTGGGTATAAAAAAGTCGTAATTTCAAACTGCGAATACGTGCAGAGAGCTAGAATTTTGCTCCAAAATATGGCTCAGGCCTCGAAATTGGGATGTTTGGGATATTTTGAAAACTGCAGGGGAGTGTGTGCAAAATGTGACTCATTGCCGCTTACAGTACTTGGCATATGTTGGGTATAATAAGTCGCAATATCAAACTGCGAATACGTGCATAGAGCCAGAATTTGGCTCCAAAATATGGCTCAGGCCTCGAAATTGGGATGCTTGGGATATTTTGAAAACTACAGGGAAGATTGTGCAAAATGTGACCAAACGCCGCTTTCAGTACTTCGCATATGTTGGGAAAAAAATGTCGTAAGTTCAAACTGCTAATACGTGCAGAGAGCCAGAATTTGGCTCCATAATATAGCTCAGGCCTCGAAATTGCGATATTTAGGAAATTTTTAAAACTGCAGGAGAGCTTATGCAAAATGTGACTCACTGCAGCTTTCAGGTCTTGGCATATGTTGGGTATAAAAAGCCGTAATTTCAAACTGCGAATACGTGCAGAGAGCCAGAATTTGGCTCCAAAATATGACTCAGGCCTCGAAATTGGGTAGTTTGGGATATTTTGAAAACTGCAGGGGACTTTGGGACAAATATGACCAAATGCCGCTTTCAGTACTTGGCATATGTTGGGTATAATAAGTCGTAATTTCAAACTGCAAATATGTGCTGAGAGCCAGAATTTGGCTCCAAAATATTTCTCAGGCCTCGATATTGGGATGTTTGTGATATGTTAAAAACTGCAGGGGGGGATTGGGACAATTGTGACCAAAGCCGCTTTAAGTACTTGGCATATGTTGGGTATAAAAAGTCGTAATATCAAACTGCGAATACGTGCAGAGAGCCTGAGTTTGGCTCCAAAATATGGCTCACGCCTCGATATTGGGATGTTTGGGATATTTTGAAAACTGCAGGAAGGTTTGGGACAAATGTGACCAAACGCCGCTTTCAGTACTTCACATATGATGGGTATAAAAAAGTCGTAATTTCAAAACGCGAATACGTGCAGAGAGCCAGAATTTGTCTCCAAAATATGGCCCAGGCCTCGAAATTGGGATGTTTGGGATATTTTGAAAACTGCAGGGGAATTTGTGCAAAATGTGACTCACTGCCGCGTCCAGTACTTGGCATATGTTGGGTATAAAAAGTCATAATATCAGACTGCGAATACATGCATAGAGCCAGAATTTGGCTCCAAAATATGGCTCAGGCCTCGAAATTGGGATGCTTGGGATATTTTGAAAACTACAGGGAAGATTGTGCAAAATGTGACCAAACGCCGCTTTCAGTACTTCGCATATGTTGGGAAAAAAAAGTCGTAAGTTCAAACTGCTAATACGTGCAGAGAGCCAGAATTTGGCTCCATAATATGGCTCAGGCCTCGAAATTGCGATATTTAGGAAATTTTTAAAACTGCAGGAGAGTTTGTGCAAAATGTGACTCACTGCAGCTTTCAGGTCTTGGCATATGTTGGGTATAAAAAGCCGAAATTTCAAACTGCGAATACGTGCAGAGAGCCAGAATTTGGCTCCAAAATATGACTCAGGCCTCGAAATTGGGTCGTTTGGGATATTTTGAAAACTGCAGGGGACTTTGGGACAAATATGACCAAATGCCGCTTTCAGTACTTGGCATATGTTGGGTATAATAAGTCGTAATTTCAAACTGCAAATATGTGCTGAGAGCCAGAATTTGGCTCCAAAATATTTCTCAGGCCTCGATATTGGGATGTTTGTGATATGTTAAAAACTGCAGGGGGGTATTGGGACAATTGTGACCAAAGCCGCTTTAAGTACTTGGCATATGTTGGGTATAAAAAGTCGTAATATCAAACTGCGAATACGTGCAGAGAGCCTGAGTTTGGCTCCAAAATATGGCTCACGCCTCGATATTGGGATGTTTGGGATATTTTGAAAACTGCAGGAAGGTTTGGGACAAATGTGACCAAACGCCGCTTTCAGTACTTCACATATGATGGGTATAAAAAAGTCGTAATTTCAAAACGCGAATACGTGCAGAGAGCCAGAATTTGTCTCCAAAATATGGCTCAGGCCTCGAAATTGGGATGTTTGGGATATTTTGAAAACTGCAGGGGAATTTGTTCAAAATGTGACTCACTGCCGCGTCCAGTACTTGGCATATGTTGGGTATAAAAAGTCATAATATCAGACTGCGAATACGTGCATAGAGCCAGAATTTGGCTCCAAAATATGGCTCAGGCCTCGAAATTGGGATATTTGGGATATTATGAAAACAGCAGGGAGGTTTGGGGCAAATGTGACCAAACGCCGCTTTCAGTACTTGGCATATGTTGGGTATAAAAAAGTTGCAATTTCAAACTGCGAATACGTGCAGAGAGCCAGAATTTGGTTCCAAAATATGGCTCAGGCCTCGAAATTGGGATATTTGGGATATTTTGAAAACTGCAGGGAGGTTTGGGGCAAATGTGACCAAACGCCGCTTTCAGTACTTGGCATATGTTGGGTATATAAAAGTCGCAATTTCAAACTGCGAATACGTGCAGAGAGCCAGAATTTGGCTCCAAAATATGGCTCAGGCCACGAAATTGGAATATTTGGGATATTTCGAAAACTGCAGGGGAGTTTGTGCAAAATGTGACTCACTGCCGCTTTCAGTACTTGGCATATGTTGGGTATAAAAAGTCGTAATATCAAAATGCAAATACGTGCAAAGAGCCAGAATTTGGCTCCAAAATATGGCTCAGGCCTCGAAATTGGGATATTTGGGATATTTCGAAAACTGCGGGGGAGTTTGTGCAAAATGTGACTCACTGCCGCTTTCAGGACTTGGCATATGTTGGGTATAAAAAGTCGTAGATCAAACTGCGAATACGTGCAGAGAGCCAGAATTTGTCCCTAAAATTTTTCTCAAGGCCTCGAAATTGGGATATTTGGGATGTTTTGAAAACTTAAGGGGAGTTTGTGCAAAATTTGACTCTTTGCCTCTTTTAGTACTTGGCATATGTTGGGTATAATAAGTCGTAATTTCAAAGTGCGAATACGTGCAGAGAGCCAGAATTTGGCTCCAAAATATGGCTCAGGCCTTGAAATTGGGATGTTTGGGATATTTTGAAAACTACAGGGGGGGATTGGGACAAATGTGACCAAATGCGGATTTCAGCACTTGGCATATGTTGGGTATAAAAAGACATAATTTCACACTGCGAATACATGCAGAGAGCCAGAATTTGGCTCCAAAATATGGCTCAGGGCCTCGAAATTGGGATATTTGGGATATTTTGAAAACTGCAGGGTGGTTTGGAACAAATGTGACCAAACGCCGCTTTCAGTACTTGGCATATGTTGTGTATAAAAAAGTCGTAATTTCAAACTGCGAATACGTGCAGAGAGCCAGAATTTGGCTCCAAAATATTGCTCAGGCCTCGAATTGGAATTTTTGGGAAATTTTGAAAACTGCAGGGGGGATTGGGACATATGTGACCAAACGCCGCTTTCAGTACTTGGCATATGTTGGGTATAAAAAGTCGTAATATCAAACTGCGAATACGTGCAGAGTGCCAGAATTTGGCTCCAAAATATGGCGCAGGCCTTGATATTGGGATGTTTGGGATATTTTGAAAACTGCAGGGGAGTTTGTGCAAAATGTGACCAAACGCCGCTTTCAGTACTTTGCATATGTTGGGTAAAAAAACGTCGTAATTTTAAACTGCGAATACGTGCAGAGAGCCAGAATTTGGCTCCAAAATATTGCTCAGGCCTCGAAATTGGGATGTTTGGGATATTTTGAAAACTGCAGGGGGGATTGGGACAAATGTGACCAAACGCCACTTTCAGTACTTGGCATATGTTGGGTATAAAAATTCGTAATATCAAACTGCGAATACGTGCAGAGAGCCAGAATTTGGCTCCAAAATATGGCTCAGGCCTCGATATTGGGATGTTTAGGATATTTTGAAAATTACAGGGGAGTTTGTGCAAAATGTGACTCACTGCCGCTTTCAGGACTTGGCATATGTTGGGTATAAAAGGTCGTAATATCAAACTGCGAATACGTGCATAGAGCCAGAATTTGGCTCCAAAATATGGTTCTGGCCTCGAAATTGGGATGTTTGGGATATTTTGAAAACTGGAGGGAGGTTTGGGACAAATGTGACAAAATGCCGCTTTCAGTACTTGGCATATGTTGGGTATAAAATTCGTAATTTCAAACTGCGAATACGTGCAGAGAGCCTTAATTTATCTCCAAAATATGGCTCAGGCCTCGAAATTGGGCTGCTTGGGATATTTTAAAAACTGCAGAGGAGTTTGTGCAAAATGTGACTCATTACCGCTTTCAGTACTTGGCATATGTTGGGTATAATAAGTCGTAATTTCAAACTGCGAATACGTGCAAAGAGCCAGAATTTGGCTTCAAAATATGGCTCAGGCCTCGATATTGGAATGTTTGGGATATTTTGAAAACTGCGAGGGGGATTGGGTCAAATGTGACCAAACGCCGCTTTCAGCACTTGGCATATGTTGGGTATAAAAAGACATAATTTCAAACTGCGAATACGTGCAGAGAACCAGAATTTGGCTCCAAAATATGACTCAGGGCCTCAAAATTGGGATATTTTGAAAACTACAGGGGAGTATGAGCAAAATGTGACTCACTGCCGCTTTCAGTACTTGGCATATGTTGGGTATAAAAAGTCGTAATATCAAACTGCGAATACATGCAGAGAGCCAGAATTTGGCTCCAAAATATGGCTCAGGCCTCGAAATTGGGATATTTGGGATATTTTGAAAACTGCAGGGAGGTTTGTGACAAATGTGACCAAACGCCGCTTTCAGTACTTGGCATATGTTGGGTATAAAAAGACGTTATTTCAAACTGCGAATAAGTGCAGAGAGCCAGAATTTGGCACCAAAATATGGCTGTGTCCTCGAAATTGGGATATTTGGGATATTTTGAAAACTGGAGGGGAGTTTGTGCAAAATGTGACTCACTGCCGCTTTCAGTACTTGGCATATGTTGGGCATAAAAAGTCGAAATTTCAAACTGCGAATACGTGCAGAGAGCCTGAATTTGGCTCTAAAATATGGCTCAGGCCTCGAAATTGGGATGTTTGGGATATTTTGAAAACTGCAGGGGGGATTGGGACAAATGTGACCAAACGACGCTTTCAGTACTTGGCATATGTTGGGTATAAAAAGTCGTAATATCAAACTGCGAACACATGCAGAGAGCCAGAATTTTGCTCCAAAATATGGCTCAGGCCTCGATATTGGGATGTTTGGGATATTTTGAAAACTGCAGGGGAGTTTGTGCAAAATGTGATCAAACGCCGCTTTCAGTACTTCGCATATGTTGGGTAAAAAAAAGTCGTAATTTTAAACTGCGAATACGTGCAGAGAGCCAGAATTTGGCTCCAAAATATTGCTCAGGCCTCGAAATTGGGATATTTGGGATATTTTGAAAACTGCAGGGGGGATTGGGACAAATGTGACCAAACGCCGCTTTCAGCACTTAGCATATGTTGGGTAAAAAAAAGTCGTAATTTTAAACTGCGAATACGTGCAGAGAGCCAGAATTTGGCTCCATAATATGGCTCAGGCCTCGATATTGGGATGTTTGGGATATTTTTAAAATTGCAGGGGAGTTTGTGCAAAATGTGACTCACTGCCACTTTCAGGACTTGGCATATCCCAGCAAACACAAATCATCTACACAACGTTCGCCTATCTCTTCCCATAGGTGTGGGAATGATTTGCATTGAGAATGGTGCAGGAGAACCTTTGAGAAACTTTTACTCAAAAAATCCAAACACAAAGGTTTAATTATAAATTGTTTTTCTACAATTATTTGCTTCCAAATGTAAAACAAATAGTTTTTACATGTTTAAATATAAAATTTATGGTGTTTTTTGGTAAAATTCATTAATAAATTGTGAATGATATATATTGGCTGAGTGAAACCTTTAAAATCCATTTAGTTATAATATAAACAGAAAAAAGTAGTTTTCCAAATTGTCTAAATAGCGCTCTTTTTAACACAATTTGACTCCTTATGCATTCCACTAAACACTAATATCATGTTTAAATATATAATTTATGTATTATTCCCTAAGATAATTTATATAAATTATAAAAGTTGCTGGAAAGTGGTGAGAAAGAATCTGAAAACGTTTTGTTGTCTTATATTGGCGTGTTCTTATTAACTAGAGTGAGTAAGAGTGGGCGAGAGTGGTAAGAGTGAGTAAGAGTGACTGAAGGTGAGTGAGAGTGCCAGAGAGTGTGTAAGTGTGAGTAAGAGTGAGTATAAGTAAGAGTGACTGAGAGTGAGTAAGAGTGACAGAGTGAGTAAGGGTGACAGAATGAGTAAGAGTGAGAGTAAAGTGATTGAGAGTAAGGGTGAGTATGAGAGTAAGAGTGATTGAGAGTTAGAGTGAGAGTAAGAGTGATTGAGAGTTAGTGAGAGAAAGAGTGATTGAGAGTAAGAGTGATTGAGAGTAAGAGTGATTGAGAGTAAGAGTGATTGAGAGTAAGAGTGATTGGGAGTTAGAGTGATTGAGAGTAAGAGTGATTGGGAGTAAGAGTGATTGGGAGTAGGAGTTAGAGTGAGAGTAGGAGTAAGAATGAGAATAAGAGTGATTGAGAGTAAGAGTGAGTAAGAGTAAGAATGAGAGTAAGAGTGATTGAGAGTAAGAGTGATAGAGAGTAAGAGTGATTGAGAGTAAGAGTGATTGGGAGTAAGAGTGATTGGGAGTAAGAGTAAGAGTGAGAGTAGGAGTAAGAATGAGAATAAGAGTGATTGAGAGTAAGAGTGAGTAAGAGTAAGAATGAGAGTAAGAGTGATTGAGAGTAAGAGTGATAGAGAGTAAGAGTGATTGAGAGTAAGAGTGATTGGGAGTAAGAGTGATTGGGAGTAAGAGTAAGAGTGAGAGTAAGAGTAAGAATGAGAATAAGAGTGATTGAGAGTAAGAGTGATTGGGAGAAAGAGTAAGAGTAAGAATGAGAGTAGGAGTGATTGAGAGTAGGAGTGATTGGGAGTAGGAGTGATTGGGAGTAAGAGTGATTGAGAGTAAGAGTAATTGAGAGTAAGAGTATGAGAGTAAGAGTGAGAGAGTGAGTATGAATGGGTAAGGGTGACTGAGAGTGAGTAAGAGTGACAGAGTAAGAATGACAGAGTAAGAGTGATAGAGAGTAAGAGTGACAGAGAGTAAGAGTGACAGAGAGTAAGAGTGACAGAGTAAGAGTGACAGAGAGTAAGAGTGACAGAGAGTAAGAGTGACAGAGAGTAAGAGTGACAGAGAGTAAGAGTGACAGAGTAAGAGAGTGAGAGTGATTATGAGAGAGTTAAGAGTGTGAGGTGTGAGAGGGTAGCAGGCCAGGGAGGCAGGATGTGTGTGGTCACAGGCGAGGCCTAGGCCTCGTGATTTCTAATGTTGGTTTTTATATATATGTTGGATTTTTTGTCCTGTTTCAAATTATAATTATTTAGCAGGAATGTAAAAAGATATTGCACAGTATTAATGTGACAATAATATATGCATTATTTCCTTGATAATCAAACTTGTTGTTCAAAGATAATATACAATCCTTGAAGGAAACATTTTGAGAGAGCGAGCTGGCAACACTGGGCTGGTGGGTGAGAGAGACATATGGTTAGTTGTGCTCAGACCTCCAGTGGTGAAGGGTGTGTCCCAGCTGGCCGCCACCAGCCGCCACCCGCCACCACCCGCCACCCACCACCAGCTGCCACCCGCCACCACGCACCACCCACCACCAGCCGCCACCCACCACCAGCCGCCACCCGCCACCACCCACCGCCAGCCGCCACCTGCCACCACCCACCACCAGCCGCCACCCGCCACCACCCGCCACCCCCACCACCAGCCTCCACCCGCCGCACCCGCCACCCACCACCAGCCGCCACCCACCACCAGCCGCCACCCGCCACCACCCACCACCAGCCGCCACCGCCACTAACCACCCGCCGCCACCACCCACCACCCGCCGCCACCCGCCACCCACCACCAGCCGCCACCCGCCACCACCCTCCACCAGCCGCCACCCGCCACCACCCGCCACCAGCCGCCACCCGCCACCAGCCACCGCCACCCACCACCGCCACTCACCACCCGCCGCCACCACCCACCACCAGCCGCCACCAGCCACCGCCACCCACCACCGCCACCCGCCGCCACCACCCACCACCACCACCCACCACCACCAGCCGCCGCCACCACCACCCACCACCACCACCGCCGCCACCACCCATCACCTCCGCCGCCACCACCACCCACCACCACCGCCGCCGCCACCACCCATTACCGCCGCCGCCGCCACCACCCACCACAGCCGCCGCCGACACCACCGCCACCACCCACCACAGCCGCCACCCAGCAAACACAAATCATCTACACAACGTTCGCCTATCTCTTACCATAGGTGTGGGAATGATTTGCATTGAGAATGGTGCAGGAGAGCCTTTGAGAAACTTATACTCAAAAAATCCAAACACAAAGGTTTAATTATAAATTGTTTTTCTACAATTATTTTCTTCCAAATGTAAAACAAATAGTTTTTACATGTTTAAATATAAAATTTATGGTGTTTTTTGGTAAAATTCATTAATAAATTGTGAATGATATATATTGGCTGAGTGAAACCTTTAAAATCCATTTAGTTATAATATAAACAGAAAAAAGTAGTTTTCCAAATTGTCTAAATAGCGCTCTTTTTAACACAATTTGACTCCTTATGCATTCCACTAAACACTAATATCATGTTTAAATATATAATTTATGTATTATTCCCTAAGATAATTTATATAAATTATAAAAGTTGCTGGAAAGTGGTGAGAAAGAATCTGAAAACGTTTTGTTGTCTTATATTGGCGTGTTCTTATTAACTAGAGTGAGTAAGAGTGGGCGAGAGTGGTAAGAGTGAGTAAGAGTGACTGAAGGTGAGTGAGAGTGCCAGAGAGTGTGTAAGTGTGAGTAAGAGTGAGTATAAGTAAGAGTGACTGAGAGTGAGTAAGAGTGACAGAGTGAGTAAGGGTGACAGAATGAGTAAGAGTGAGAGTAAAGTGATTGAGAGTAAGGGTGAGTATGAGAGTAAGAGTGATTGAGAGTTAGAGTGAGAGTAAGAGTGATTGAGAGTTAGTGAGAGAAAGAGTGATTGAGAGTAAGAGTGATTGAGAGTAAGAGTGATTGAGAGTAAGAGTGATTGAGAGTAAGAGTGATTGGGAGTTAGAGTGATTGAGAGTAAGAGTGATTGGGAGTAAGAGTGATTGGGAGTAGGAGTTAGAGTGAGAGTAGGAGTAAGAATGAGAATAAGAGTGATTGAGAGTAAGAGTGAGTAAGAGTAAGAATGAGAGTAAGAGTGATTGAGAGTAAGAGTGATAGAGAGTAAGAGTGATTGAGAGTAAGAGTGATTGGGAGTAAGAGTGATTGGGAGTAAGAGTAAGAGTGAGAGTAGGAGTAAGAATGAGAATAAGAGTGATTGAGAGTAAGAGTGAGTAAGAGTAAGAATGAGAGTAAGAGTGATTGAGAGTAAGAGTGATAGAGAGTAAGAGTGATTGAGAGTAAGAGTGATTGGGAGTAAGAGTGATTGGGAGTAAGAGTAAGAGTGAGAGTAAGAGTAAGAATGAGAATAAGAGTGATTGAGAGTAAGAGTGATTGGGAGAAAGAGTAAGAGTAAGAATGAGAGTAGGAGTGATTGAGAGTAGGAGTGATTGGGAGTAGGAGTGATTGGGAGTAAGAGTGATTGAGAGTAAGAGTAATTGAGAGTAAGAGTATGAGAGTAAGAGTGAGAGAGTGAGTATGAATGGGTAAGGGTGACTGAGAGTGAGTAAGAGTGACAGAGTAAGAATGACAGAGTAAGAGTGATAGAGAGTAAGAGTGACAGAGAGTAAGAGTGACAGAGTAAGAGTGACAGAGTAAGAGTGACAGAGAGTAAGAGTGACAGAGAGTAAGAGTGACAGAGAGTAAGAGTGACAGAGAGTAAGAGTGACAGAGTAAGAGAGTGAGAGTGATTATGAGAGAGTTAAGAGTGTGAGGTGTGAGAGGGTAGCAGGCCAGGGAGGCAGGATGTGTGGTCACAGGCGAGGCCTAGGCCTCGTGATTTCTAATGTTGGTTTTTATATATATGTTGGATTTTTTGTCCTGTTTCAAATTATAATTATTTAGCAGGAATGTAAAAAGATATTGCACAGTATTAATGTGACAATAATATATGCATTATTTCCTTGATAATCAAACTTGTTGTTCAAAGATAATATACAATCCTTGAAGGAAACATTTTGAGAGAGCGAGCTGGCAACACTGGGCTGGTGGGTGAGAGAGACATATGGTTAGTTGTGCTCAGACCTCCAGTGGTGAAGGGTGTGTCCCAGCTGGCCGCCACCAGCCGCCACCCGCCACCACCCGCCACCCACCACCAGCTGCCACCCGCCACCACGCACCACCCACCACCAGCCGCCACCCACCACCAGCCGCCACCCGCCACCACCCACCACCAGCCGCCACCTGCCACCACCCACCACCAGCCGCCACCCGCCACCACCCGCCACCCACCACCAGCCTCCACCCGCCGCACCCGCCACCCACCACCAGCCGCCACCCACCACCAGCCGCCACCCGCCACCACCCACCACCAGCCGCCACCGCCACTAACCACCCGCCGCCACCACCCACCACCCGCCGCCACCCGCCACCCACCACCAGCCGCCACCCGCCACCACCCTCCACCAGCCGCCACCCGCCACCACCCGCCACCAGCCGCCACCCGCCACCAGCCACCGCCACCCACCACCGCCACTCACCACCCGCCGCCACCACCCACCACCAGCCGCCACCAGCCACCGCCACCCACCACCGCCACCCGCCGCCACGACCCACCACCACCACCCACCACCACCAGCCGCCGCCGCCACCACCACCCACCACCACCGCCGCCACCACCCATCACCTCCGCCGCCACCACCACCCACCACCACCGCCGCCGCCACCACCCATTACCGCCGCCGCCGCCACCACCCACCACAGCCGCCGCCGACACCACCGCCACCACCCACCACAGCCGCCACCCAGCAAACACAAATCATCTACACAACGTTCGCCTATCTCTTACCATAGGTGTGGGAATGATTTGCATTGAGAATGGTGCAGGAGAGCCTTTGAGAAACTTATACTCAAAAAATCCAAACACAAAGGTTTAATTATAAATTGTTTTTCTACAATTATTTTCTTCCAAATGTAAAACAAATAGTTTTTACATGTTTAAATATAAAATTTATGGTGTTTTTTGGTAAAATTCATTAATAAATTGTGAATGATATATATTGGCTGAGTGAAACCTTTAAAATCCATTTAGTTATAATATGAACAGAAAAAAGTAGTTTTCCAAATTGTCTAAAAATCGCTCTTTTTAACACAATTTGACTCCTTATGCATTCCACTAAACACTAATATCATGTTTAAATATATAATTTATGTATTATTCCCTAAGATAATTTATATAAATTATAAAAGTTGCTGGAAAGTGGTGAGAAAGAATCTGAAAACGTTTTGTTGTCTTATAGTGGAGTGTTCTTATTAACTAGAGTGAGTAAGAGTGAGCGAGAGTGGTAAGAGTGAGTAAGAGTGACTGAAGGTGAGTGAGAGTGCCAGAGAGTGTGTAAGTGTGAGTAGGAGTGAGTATAAGTAAGAGTGACTGAGAGTGAGTAAGAGTGACAGAGTGAGTAAAAGTGAGAGTAAGGGTGACAGAATGAGTAAGAGTGAGAGTAAAGTGATTGAGAGTAAGGGTGAGTATGAGAGTAAGAGTGATTGAGAGTTAGAGTGAGAGTAAGAGTGATTGAGAGTTAGTGAGAGTAAGAGTGATTGAGAGTAAGATTGATTGAGAGTAAGAGTGATTGAGAGCAAGAGTGATTGAGAGTAAGATTGATTGGGAGTAAGAGTGATTGAGAGTAAGAGTGATTGGGAGTATGAGTGATTGGGAGTAGGAGTTAGAGTGAGAGTAGGAGTAAGAATGAGAATAAGAGTGATTGAGAGTAAGAGTAAGAATGAGAGTAAGAGTGATTGAGAGTAAGAGTGATAGAGAGTAAGAGTGATTGAGAGTAAGAGTGATTGGGAGTAAGAGTGATTGGGAGTAAGAGTAAGAGTGAGAGTAAGAGTAAGAATGAGAATAAGAGTGATTGAGAGTAAGAGTGATTGGGAGTAAGAGTAAGAATGAGAGTAGGAGTGATTGAGAGTAGGAGTGATTGGGAGTAGGAGTGATTGGGAGTAAGAGTGATTGAGAGTAAGAGTAATTGAGAGTAAGAGTATGAGAGTAAGAGTGAGAGAGTGAGTATGAATGGGTAAGGGTGACAGAGTGAGTAAGAGTGACAGAGTAAGAATGACAGAGTAAGAATGACAGAGTAAGATTGAAAGAGAGTAAGAGTGACAGAGAGTAAGAGTGACAGAGAGTAAGAGTGACAGACTAAGAGTGACAGAGAGTAAGAGTGACAGAGAGTAAGAGTGACAGAGAGTAAGAGTGACAGAGAGTAAGAGTGACAGTAAGAGAGTGAGAGTGATTATGAGAGAGTTAAGAGTGTGAGGTGTGAGAGGGTAGCAGGCCAGGGAGGCAGGATGTGTGGTCACAGGCGAGGCCTAGGCCTCGTGATCTCTAATGTTGGTTTTTATATATATGTTGGATTTTTTGTCCTGTTTCAAATTATAATTATTTAGCAGGAATGTAATAAGATATTGCACAGTATTAATGTGACAATATTATATGCATTATTTCCTTGATAATCAAACTTGTTGTTCAAAGATAATATACAATCTTTGAAGGAAACATTTTGAGAGCGCGAGTTGGCAACACTGGGCTGGTGGGTGAGAGAGACATATGGTTAGTTGTGCTCAGACCTTCAGTGGTGAAGGGTGTGTCCCAGCTGGCCGCCACCAGCCGCCACCCGCCGCCACCCGCCGCCCAACACCAGCCGCCACCCGCCACCACCCACCACCCACCACCAGCCGCCACCCGCCGCCACCCGCCGCCCAACACCAGCCGCCACCCGCCACCACCCACCACCCACCACCAGCCGCCACCCACCACCACCCGCCACCCGCCACCACCCACCACCAGCCGCCACCTGCCACCACCCACCACCAGCCGCCACCCGCCGCCACCCGCCACCCACCACCAGCCGCCACCCGCCGCCACCCGCCACCCACCACCAGCCGCCACCCGCCACCCACCACCAGCCGCCACCCACCACCAGCCGCCACCCGCCACCACCCACCACCAGCCGCCCCCTGCCACCACCCACCACCAGCCGCCACCCGCCACCACCAGCCGCCACCCGCCACCACCCACCACCAGCCGACACCCGCCACCAGCCACCGCCACCCACCATCGCCACTCACCACCTGCTGCCACCACCCACCACCCGCCGCCACCCGCCACCTACCACCAGCCGCCACCCCCCACCACCAGCCGCCACACGCCACCACCCACCACCAGCCGCCACCCGCCACCACCCGCCACCAGCCACCACCCGCCACCAGCCACCGCCACCCACCACCGCCACTCACCACCCGCCGCCACCACCCACCACCAGCCGCCACCCGCCACCAGCCACCGCCATCCACCACCGCCACCTGCCGCCACCACCCACCACCACCACCCACCACCACCAGCCGCCGCCGCCACCACCACCCACCACCACCGCCGCCACCACCCATCTCCGCCGCCGCCACCACCACCCACCACCACCGCCGCCGCCACCACCCATCACCGCCGCCGCCGCCACCACCCACCACAGCCGCCGCCGACACCACCGCCACCACCCACCACAGCCGCCACCACGACCCACCACCACCACCACCACCCACCACCGCCGCCACCACCAGCCGCCACAAGCCGCCACCGCCCGCCACCAGCCGCCATCACCATCACCACCACCACCAGCTGCCATCACCGCCACCAGCCTCCACCAGCTGCCACCACCACCAGCTGCCACCACCACCACCACCAGCCACCATCACCGCCACCAGCTGCCACCACCACCAGCCGCCATCACCGCCACCAGCTGCCACCACCACCACCCACCACCACCAGCCGCCGCCGCCACCACCACCCACCACCACCGCCGCCACCACCACCCACCACCACCGCCGCCACCACCCACCACCGCCAGCCGCCACCACTCATCACAGACGCCGCCACCCGGCACCGCCCGCCACCCCCGCCAGACACAGCCGCCAGTGTCCGCCACCACCGCCACTGTCCGCCACCGCCGCCACTGTCCGCCACCGCCGCCACTGTCCGCCACCGCCGCCACTGTCCGCCACCGCCGCCACTGTCCGCCACCGCCGCCACTGTCCGCCACCGCCGCCACCGCCACCACTGTCCGCCCGCCGCCACCACTGTCCGCCCGCCGCCACCACTGTCCGCCCGCCGCCACCACTGTCCGCCCGCCGCCACCACTGTCCGCCCGCCGCCACCACTGTCCGCCCGCCGCCTCCACTGTCCGCCCGCCGCCTCCACTGTCCGCCCGCCGCCTCCACTGTCCGCCCCGCCGCCACTGTTCGCCCGCCGCCGCCACTGTCCGCCCGCCGCCGCCACTGTCCGCCCGCCGCCGCCACTGTCCGCCCGCCGCCGCCACTGTCCGCCCGCCGCCGCCACTGTCCGCCCGCCGCCGCCACTGTCCGCCCGCCGCCGCCACTGTCCGCCCGCCGCCACTGTCCACCACTGCCGCCAAAGCCGCCACGGTCCGCCCGCCGCCACTATCCGCCACAGCAGCCACTATCCGCCACTGTCCGCCCGCCGCCACTATCCGCCACCGCCGCCACTGTCCGCCACCGCCGCCACTGTCCGCCCGCCGCCACTATCCGCCACCGCCGCCACTGTCCGCCCGCCGCCACTGTCCGCCACCGCCGCCACTGTCCGCCCGCCGCCACTGTCTGCCCGCCGCCACTATCCGCCACCGCCGCCACTGTCCGCCACAGCCGCCACTCTCCGCCGTACAGCCTCCCCTCTCTCCGTTAGTAAATAATTATAATTGTTAGTAAATAATAAAAGAAATATAAATTATTAGATTTTTTTTACCCTTAAATTGGTTTTAATATTTAAATTGAAAATAATAATATAAAATATAATAAAAATAATATAATATAAAATATAATTTAATTTCTAGAAATTTAACTTTAAACACAAAGACGTGAAAAGGGTTCAGATTATTGGCTCAAACCTTTCATAAGAGATTCATATTGGTATATGAATGGATTATGAATGACTCATGTTAGGAGTGTAAAGTTGCCACAACATCTCAAATTAGTGTTAGATACATATGTCTTGGTTATAAGTTTTGGAAACCTATTTAAGTCCACACACAATATGGTATCTGATACGATAAAACAAACGTTTCCAATACTTTCAAATACTTTCCAGATATGTTGTGGCAACCTAAAATTGTTTGCTGGGATGTTGGGTATAAAAGGTCGTAATATCAAACTGTGAATACGTGCATAGAGCCAGAATTTGGCTCCAAAATATGGCTCAGGCCTCGAAATTGGGATGTTTGGGATATTTTGAAAACTGGAGGGAGGTTTGGAACAAATGTGACCAAACGCCGCTTTCAGTACTTGGCATATGTTGTGCATAAAAAAGTCGTAATTTTAACTGCGAATACGTGCAGAGAGCCAGAATTTGGCCCCAAAATATTGCTCAGGCCTCGAAATTGGGATGTTTGGGATATTTTGAAAACTGCAGGGGGGATTGGGACAAATGTGACCAAACGCCG
Organism: Procambarus clarkii; assembly: GCF_020424385.1. Classification (NCBI taxonomy): domain Eukaryota; kingdom Metazoa; phylum Arthropoda; class Malacostraca; order Decapoda; family Cambaridae; genus Procambarus; species Procambarus clarkii. The sequence goes on along the minus strand of NW_025563964.1, from coordinate 93,160 downwards.
CTGTCAGTACTTGGCATATGTTGGGTATAAAAATTTGTAATATCAAACTGCGAATACGTGCAGAGAGCCAAAATTTGGCTCCAAAATATGGCTCAGGCCTCGATATTGGGGTGTTTGGGATATTTTGGAAACTGTGGGGGAGTTTGTGCAAAATGTGACCAAACGCCACTTTCAGTACTTGGCATTTGTTGGGTATAAAAAGTCGTAATTTCAAACAGCGAATACGTGCAGAGAGCCTGAATTTGGCTCCAAAATATGGCTCCGGCCTCGAAATTGGGATGTTTGGGAATATTTTGAAAACTGCAGGAGAGTTTGTGCAAAATGTGACTCACTGCCGCTTTCAGTACTTGGCATATGTTGGGTATAAAAATTCGGAATTTCAAACTGCGAATACGTGCAGAGCGCCTGAATTTGGCTCCAAAATATGGCTCATACCTCGAAATTGGGATGTTTGGGATATTTTGAAAACTGCAGGGGGGATTGGGACAAATGTGACCAAATGCCACTTTCAGTACTTGGCTTTGTTGGGTATTTCAGTAGCTTTACTTTGTTGGGTATAACAAAGTCGCAATTTCAAACTGCGAATACGTGCAGAGAGCCAGAATTTGACTCAGGCCTCGAAATTGCAATGTTTGGGATATTTTGAGAACTGCAGGGGGGTTTGGGACAAATATGACCAAACGTTGCTGTCAGTACTTGGCATATGTTCCGCATAAAAAGTCGTAAATTCAAACTGCGAATACGTGCAGAGAGCCAGAATTTGGCTCCAAAATATGGCTCAGCCCTCGATATTGGGATGTTTGGGATATTTTGAAAACTGCAGGGAGGTTTGGGACAAATGTGACCAAACGTCGCTTTCAGTACTTGGCATATGTTAGGTATAAAAAGTCGTAATATCAAACTGCGAATACGTGCAGAGAGCCAGAATTTTGCTCCAAAATATGGCTCAGGCCTCGATATTGGGATGTTTGGGATATTTTGAAAGCTGCAGGGGAGTTTGTGCAAATTGAGACCAAACGCCGCTTTCAGTACTTCGCATATGTTGGATAAAAAAAAGTCGTAATTTTAAACTGCGAATACGTGCAGAGAGCCAGAATTTGGCTCCAAAATATTGCTCAGGCCTCGAAATTGGGATGTTTGTGATATTTTGAAAACTGCAGGGGGGATTGGGACAAATGTGACCAAACGCCGCTTTCAGCACTTAGCATATGTTGAGTATAAAAAGACATAATTTCCAACTGCGAATACGTGCAGAGAGCCAGAATTTGGCTCCAAAATATGGCTCAGGCCTCGAAATTGGGATGTTTGGGATATTTTGAAAATTGCAGGGGAGTTTGTGCAAAATGTGACTCACTGCCACTTTCAGGACTTGGCATATGTTGGGTATAAAAGGTCGTAATATCAAACTGCGAATACGTGCATAGAGCCAGAATTTGGCTCCAAAATATGGCTCAGGCCTCGAAATTGGGATGTTTGGGATATTTTGAAAACTACAGGGAGGTTTGGAACAAATGTGACCAAACGCCGCTTTCAGTACTTGGCATATGGTGTCTATAAAAAAGTCGTAATTTCAAACTGCGAATACGTGCAGAGAGCCAGAATTTGGCTCCAAAATATTGCTCAGGCCTCGAATTGGGATTTTTGGGAAATTTTGAAAACTGCAGGGGGGATTGGGACAAATGTGACCAAACGCTGCTTTCAGTACTTGGAATATGTTGGGTATAAAAAGTCGTAATATCAAACTGCGAATACGTGCACAGTGCCACTATTTGGCTCCAAAATATGGCGCAGGCCTCGATATTGGGATGTTTGGGATATTTTGAAAACTGTGGGGGAATTTGTGCAAAATGTGACCAAATGCCACTTTCAGTACTTGGCATTTGTTGGGTATAAAAAGTCGTAATTTCAAACTGCGAATACGTGCAGAGAGCCTGAATTTGGCTCCAAAATATGGCTCAGCCCTCGATATTGGGATGTTTGGGATATTTTTAAAACTGCAGGGAGGTTTGGGACAAATGTGACCAAACGCCGCTTTCAGTACTTGGCAAATGTTGGGCATAAAAAGTCGTAATATCAAACTGCGAATACGTGCAGAGTGCCAGAATTTGGCTCCAAAATATGGCTCAGGCCTCGATATTGGGATATTTGGGATATTTTGAAAACTGCAGGGGAGTTTGTGCAAAATGTGACCAAACGCCTCTTTCAGTACTTCGCATATGTTGGGTAAAAAAAAGTCGCAATTTTCAACTGCGAATACGTGCAGAGAGCCAGAATTTGGCTCCAAAATATTGCTCAGGCCTCGAAATTGGGATGTTTTGGATATTTTGAAAACTGGAGGGAGGTTTGGGACAAATGTGACCAAACGCCGCTTTTAGTACTTGGCATATGTTGGTTATAAAAGTCGTAATTTCAAACTGCGAATACGTGCAGAGAGCCTTAATTTGACTCCAAAATATGGCTCAGGCCTCGAAATTGGGATGTTTGGGATATTTTAAAAACTGCAGAGGAGTTTGTGCAAAATGTGACTCATTGCCTCTTTCAGTATTTGGCATATGTTGGGTATAATAAGTCGTAATTTCAAACTGCGAATATGTGCATAGGGCCAGAATTTGGATCCAAAATATGGCTCAGGCCTCGAAATTGGAATATTTGGGATATTTTGAAAACTGCAGGGAGGTTTGGGACAAATGTGACCAAACGCCGCTTTCAGTACTTGGCATATGTTGAGTATAAAAAAGTCGCAATTTCAAGCTGCGAATACGTGGAGAGAGCCAGAATTTGGCTCCAAAATATGGCTCAGGTTACGAAATTGGGATATTCGGGATATTTCGAAAACTGCAGGGGAGTTTGTGCAAAATGTGACTCACTGCCGCTTTCAGTACTTGGCATATGTTCGGTATAAAAAGTCGTAATATCCAAATGCAAATACGGGTAAGGAGCCAGAATTTGGCTCCAAAATATGGCTCAGGCCTCGAAATTTATATATTTGGGATATTTCGAAAACTGTAATTTCGATTGGGACAAATGTGACCAAACGCGGCTTTCAGGACTTGGCATATGTTCCGCATAAAAAGTCGTAAATTCAAACTGCGAATACGTGCAGAGAGCCAGAATTTGGGTCCAAAATATTGCTCAGCCCTCGATAATGGGATGTTTGGGATATTTTGAACTCTGCAGGGAGGTTTGTGACAAATGTAACCAAACGTCGCTTTCAGTACTTGGCATATGTTGGGTATAAAAAGTCGTAATATCAAACTGCGAATACGTGCAGAGAGCCAGAATTTCGCTCGAAAATATGGCTTATTCCTCGATATTAGGATGTTTGGGATATTTTGAAAGCTGCAGGGGAGTTTGTGCAAAATGTGACCAAACGCCGCTTTCAGTACTTCGCATATGTTGGGTAAAAAAAAGTCGTAATTTTAAACTGCGAATACGTGCAGAGAGCCAGAATTTGGCTCCAAAATATTGCTCAGGCCTCGAATTGGGATGTTTGGGAAATTTTGAAAACTGCAGGGGGGATTGGGACAAATGTGACCAAACGCCGCTTTCAGTACTTGGCATATGTTGGGTATGAAAAGTCGTAATATCAAACTGCGAATACGTGCAGAGAGCCAGAATTTGGCTTCAAAATATGGCTCAGGCCTCGATATTGGGATGTTTGGGATATTTTGGAAACTGTGGGGGAGTTTGTGCAAAATGTGACCAAACGCCACTTTCAGTACTTGGCATTTGTTGGGTATAAAAATTCGGAATTTCAAACTGCGAATACGTGCAGAGCGCCTGAATTTGGCTCCAAAATATGGCTCATACCTCGAAATTGGGATGTTTGGGATATTTTGAAAACTGCAAGGGGGATTGGGACAAATGTGACCAAATGCCGCTTTCAGTACTTGGCATATGTTGGGTATAACAAACTCAAAATTTCAAACTGCGAATACGTGCAGAGAGCCAGAATTTGACTCAGGCCTCGAAATTGCAATGTTTGGGATATTTTGAGAACTGCTGGGGGGTTTGGAACAAATATGACCAAACGTTGCTGTCAGTACTTGGCATATGTTCCGCATAAAAAGTTGTAAATTCAAACTGCGAATACGTGCAGAAAGCCAGAATTTGGCTCCAAAATATGGCTCAGCCCTCGATAATGGGATGTTTGGGACATTTTGAAAACTGCAGGGAGGTTTGGGACAAATGTGACCAAACGTCGCTTTCAGTACTTGGCATATGTTGGGTATAAAAAGTCGTAATATCAAACTGCGAATACGTGCAGAGAGCCAGAATTTCGCTCCAAAATATGGCTCAGGCCTCGATATTGGGATGTTTGGGATATTTTGAAAGCTGTAGGGGAGTTTGTGCAAAATGTGACCAAGCGCCGCTCTCAGTACTTCGCATATATTGGGTAAAAAGAAGTCGTAATTTTAAACTGCGAATACGTTCAGAGAGACAGAATTTGGCTCCAAAATATTGCTCAGGCCTCGAAATTGGGATGTTTGGGATATTTTGAAAACTGCAGGGGGGATTGGGACAAATGTGACCAAACGCCGCTTTCAGTACTTGGCATATGTTGGGTATAAAAAGTCGTAATATCAAACTGCGAATACGTGCAGAGAGCCAAAATTTGGCTCCAAAATATAGCTCAGGCCTCGATATTGGGATGTTTGGGATATTTTTGAAACTGTGGGGGAGTTTGTGCAAAATGTGACCAAACGCCACATTCAGTACTTGGCATTTGTTGGGTATAAAAAGTCGTAATTTCAAACTGCGAATACGTGCAGAGAGCCTGAATTTGGCTACAAAATATGGCTCTGGCCTCGATATTGGGATGTTTGGGAATATTTTGAAAACTGCAGGAGAGTTTGTTCAAAATGTGACTCACTGCCGCTTTCAGTACTTGGCATATGTTGGGTATAAAAATTCGGAATTTCAAACTGCGAATACGTGCAGAGCGCCTGAATTTTGCTCCAAAATATGGCTCATACCTCGAAATTGGGATGTTTGGGATATTTTGAAAACTGCAGGGGGGATTGGGACAAATGTGACCAAATGCCGCTTTCAGTACTTGGCATATGTTGGGTATAACAAAGTGGCAATTTCAAACTGCGAATACGTGCAGAGAGCCAGAATTTGACTCAGGCCTCGAAAATGCAATGTTTGGGATATTTTGAGAACTGCAGGGGGGTTTGGGACAAATATGACTAAACGTTGCTGTCAGTACTTGGCATATGTTCCACATAAAAAGTCGTAAATTCAAACTGCGAATACGTGCAGAGAGCCAGAATTTGGCTCCAAAATATGGCTCAGCCCTTGATATTGGGATGTTTGGGATATTTTGAAAACTGCAGGGAGGTTTGGGACAAATATGACCAAACGTCGCTTTCAGTACTTGGCATATGTTGGGTATAAAAAGTCGTAATATCAAACTGCGAATACGTGCAGAAAGCCAGAATTTCGCTCCAAAATATGGCTCAGGCTTCGATATTGGGATGTTTGGGATATTTTGAAAGCTGCAAGGGAGTTTGTGCAAAATGTGACTGTTACAACTGATAAGAGTGGGGCTTCTATGGGGTACTGGTACTATTAAGGGGTAAAGGTAGTTAGAAGACAAGAGTCTCAAATATGGGAGAGCTAAAAGGCCCGGCCCCCAAAATAAACTATCCACAGTAGTAATAACTTGCTACAAGACCATATATGTTAGTCTAAGGGTTGATCACTGCGCTCCCACCTTGGAAGAAGAGATACTCTGTAATTCATGTACTTATTTATTAACCCCTTAACAACCCCCCATATACACTCACACCAATAACAATAATAATAATAACTTTACCACACGATCTTACGTTAAAAGCCTTGGTCCACATAGACAGGATACAAGGTTTACACTAATAACAAGCTAGGGTAAAGTACTACTGGATAAGCACTGAAGCTGGATGCAGCTTAGGGTAGTGAGACCATGTGGTACCCTAATACAAAACACAACACTTAGGGGTAAACAAAACAGTGGCAAATACTAACCCCAGGTCTCACCAATAGTTACTACCAGAGTAGGTATACTTACTGATGCCCCGTACTTAGCTTAAGGATACAGGAACATCAGGTAAGGGAAATAAGTAAGAGGAGAGGGGAGAAGAGTAGGGATACAGCCACAGAGTAGGTCTTATCCGCACGACACAGCCAGAGAGAAGACCGAGCTAGCGACCAGCTGCCTCCCTCATGTCGTGGTGCCGGAAGGAGCCTAATTGATCGTGCAGCTAAGCACATTAAAGATCTTCCCCTATGCAACGTATTGTTACTTTATGAATGATTAGAAAGTATTAGTAAGCAAAGTTGGTGCCTATGTTATTATTTAATAATCAACCCCCAGCTCAGTCTTTAAATGCTCTTTGAGAAACAATAATAGTCTTACGTCTGGCAGGGAAGATACAAACAATTGCCATTCGCCATGCGTCAACTGTACTACTAGGAAGCGTAATAGCTAAATTTTGACCTCTGGTTTCCACTGGAGAACCCAGGGTCGTAACACTCCTCCCCCCTTCAGAGAAAAAAAAATGTGACTACTAGAATAGTAGTCATATTTTTTTGTAAGAGTATACAGAGAACAAAAAGAAAATCATATGACAAAAACAAAAAATCAATCAAAAGCAATTTCTCTGCAAAAAAAAAATACAAAGGAGTCTCTGAAAGAAAAAAAAAAACATACACAACAAAAATAAAACAACAGGGAAGTAAATAAATTGGACACGGAATATTTAATGTTCAGGAGAACCTAAAAAAAATTAACTAAAGCATTACGGTTGGTAAATGGCTTTCTGTGGCTCAGATGAATGTTATTCAGGCAACCGGGACAGAGCGTCGGCTATCACGTTGAGTCTGCCCGGTAGGTGGGTAATGGAAAGATTGAAGTCCTGTAGGTACAACGCCCACCTGAGGATGCGTTTATTCTTACCCTTCATCTGAGTCAGGAAGACTAGTGGGTTATGGTCCGTGTACACTTCCACTATATTACCTGTGAGGTAAACTTCGAACTTTTTACATGTTAACACTAGCGCCAACGCCTCTTTTTCTACCACTGAATAATTGCGTTGCGCCTTGTCGAATTTCACAGAGTAATAATATACTGGGTGTTCCACCTGATCATCCCCAGTTTGCAACAACACTGTACCAGCACCCGAGTCAGACGCGTCAACATGAATTTTAAACGGTCGGTCGAACCTTGGACTAGCAAGCACTGGGGCGGAAGCTAAGATCAATTTCAAATTTTTAAATGCCTCTGTACAGTCTGATGACCACTTAAATTTAACGGCTTTCCGCAACAAGTCTGTGAGAGGAGTGGCAACACTGGAAAAGTTCTGACAAAAATGTCGATAGTACGCACACATACCGATAAATCTTTGAACGTCCTTTTTAGACTTTAGTACTGGATACTCCAGAATGGCATTGATTTTATCTTGCCGAGGTAACACTTTTCCTTGGCCCACTTCATAACCGAGGTACGTCACTGTGCCTTGGCCAAAATGACACTTTTTAGCATTTAAGGTAAGATTTGCCCTTTTCAAGATGGCAAACAACTGGCGTAACCTAGCTATGTGGTCAGCCCAATTACTGTCAAACAGCACGATATCATCTAAATACGCCCGACAATTTGGCTCCTTAGGGAGTAGAGAGTTCATGAGTCTCTGGAACGTGGCAGGGGCATTACGCAAGCCGAACGCTAACACTTGATACTCAAAAACACCCTCAGGTGTCACGAACGCAGTGAGCTGTTTAGCACGTTCAGTGAGTGGGATTTGATAATACCCCCTCGAGAGGTCGAATTTCGAAACGTACTTGGCATTTCCCAACTCGTCGATGCAGTCCTCGAGGAGGGGCAGCGGATAGGCATCCACAATGGTCACCTTGTTGAGCTGCCGATAGTCGGTGCATAATCGCCAGGAGCCGTCTGGTTTGGGGACCAAAAGGCAGGGCGAGCACCAAGAGCCCTGGCTCGGCCGGATGAGGCCGTGCTGGAGCAAGAAGTCGACCTCCTTCCGTACGATGGCCTTCTTTTCTGGACTCATCCGATAGGGTTGAAGGCGAATGGGAGTGTAGTCTGTCAACTCGACATCATGGCAAATGGCATCAGTCTGGGTCGGGACCTCCCCGAACAGACTGGAGAATTCATCAACCAACGACTGCACCTCTTCACGTTGGGCCATCTGCAAATGCGACAGTCCCTCCTCCACAGCATTCACAGAACTAGAATTATTGAAAATGAGATTAGTTGGGTCCCCAGAACAATCATCGCCTCTCTCACTGGAAATGGAAACATTGGTTAGTGCAATGGGCCTGGGGCCCTGGAACTTCTTCAGTCGATTTACATGTATGAGCATTACCTGGTTACGTTTGTCAGAGTGCCTCACTTTGTACGTGAGGTCCCCAGTCTTTTCTGTCACAATGTAGGGGCCTTCGTACTTGTGGGACATAGTGTTCCCTAGTCGAGGCTTTAATACCAGGACAGGGTCGCCAGGCTGAAATACCCGTAACTTAGATTTAGCATCGTTACGTTCTTTCATCTTTTCTTGGGCCTTGCCAAGATACTTTAATGCAGCCGCCTTGCAGTCCTTGAGTCTCTGGTGGTGTTGCGCAAAGAAAGCCGAACCTTCGGATAATGTTACGTTCCCTAACAGATTCTCCTGTAACATTTGCAAGGGTCCAGGAACTTTATGGCCAAAGACTAACTCAAAAGGAGAACAGCCCAGTGAACTTTGTAATCCCTCTTGCCGCAAACAAAACATACCGTAAATTCTCATCCCAGGTGGTGTGGGAACTCTCGCACGATGTCTTCAACATCTGCTTCAGAGTTAGATGGAAACGTTCAATTACCCCCTGACTCTGTGGATGGTATGGGCTGGAAACCTTATGAGTTATTCCATATTCCTTACAAAATTGCTCGAAAACATCAGACTTAAAATTAGTACCATTGTCAGTTTGCACGACCCGAGGCAGTCCAAAAGGGGAAAAAAATTGCAACATACGAGCAACAACAGTTTTTGCTCGGATGTTCCTTACAGCAAAAGCCTCTGGGTAACGAGTAGTGATACACATCATCGTGATTAGGTAAATATTACAAGACTTAGTTCTAGGTAATGGTCCAACACAGTCCATTACCACATGAGAAAATGGTTCCTCTGGCACGACAATAGGCCTTAGAGGAGCTTTAGGTGGAGTCTGGTTTGGTTTCCCAACCAGTTGACAAACAATACACGCATTACAAAATTTTGCCACATCGCTTTTCAGCTTGGGACAGAAAAAATACTTAAAAATTTTGTGATACATAATATTAATACCTTGATGTCCTCCCATAGGATCATCATGAGCAGCTGCCAAAACTCTTTCTCTATAGCAGGTCGGCAACATAACCTGGTGGACTACCTCCCACTCATTTGACAAGGGAGCACTCTGTGGTCTCCATTTTCTCATCAAAATCAGATCATTGTAGTAGTACCCAGTTGCTGCATCTACAATTTCCTCCATAGAGACGGCTGTTTCATGACAATCTGCAAGAGTGGGGTCAGCTTTCTGTAACTCACTCAAGGAGGCATCTAGGCCTGGGTCAGATGCCATTGGCCGAGGCTCAACAGTGTTCTCCTCCACCTCCCCACTACTCTCTGTAGATGGCGGTGGCAGGCTCTCCACAATGTCCTCGGCCACGTCATCGAGTCGGGCCATGAATGTGTCCGCGAGATCCACTTGGTTTTCACCACTCGGAAAGCTCCTCGTGACCTCGGGATTTACCACCTTGGCAAGCACAGGGCTGCCCTTACATTTAAGTCCCATAGACCTGGTCACCGCGCACGCGGTGTACACAACATTATCCTCTGCGGCGGGTGGATCCAGGCAAACCTTAGGGGTAGGCAACATAATAGGCAGTCTGGAGTCCCCTACCTTATCCCCTGTTAAATCATTACCAACTATTACATCAACATTAGGGAAAGGTAGGTATGAAGTGATTCCGACTGTACAAACACCCTTGTGGAAATCAGATTCCAGGGTAACCTTATGGAGGGGTACTGCCCGAGTATTACTAGTGACACCCTCGACCAGTACCACCTCTCCAGTGTCGAGAGTGTTGGCACCTTGCAACGCACTCTCTAAAATTAAAGTCTGGATGGCACCGGTGTCTCGGAAGATCACCACGTCCTTCCAGGAAGAACCCTCAGACAAAAGTAGTCTCCCTTTCGATAAGAATGGGGTAAGCAAGTCCAACTACTGTGGGTTGGAGGTCTTACTCCCTAACCCTTCTGAAAGCCTCAAGCCCTATGTCACAACTAGAGCATTGGGTCTTTTTTCAGGGAGCAGTTGCCAACAACGGCTAATAGTGTGGTTTGGACGATTACAGTGACCACAAAAACGTCGGGGAGAAGAGACATTACTAACAGAATTACCCTTCGGTTCACCTTTAGGTGCCATTGGGCTAGACACTTTAACAGGGTTAGTTATGTCTGAAACAGAAGGTGCATTAGGTAAAGGGTTAGAATGAGCTGGTCTGGACTGGCTGTAGGTATAAGGTTTGCTACTCTGTGGGGTATAATTATTTTTATTGGGCCTTTTGCCCACCAATTGGTAGTTTTCTGCCAACTTGGCCAAATCCCCTATTTTAGAATTTAACTCTATCCTTCCTTTAATGTACTGTGATACGTTCTCTGGCATAACATCTATAAAATGCTCCATTAAAATTAAGTTCCTGAGAGCCTCGTATGTTTCGGCTTTCGCCGAGCGAATCCATCTATCAAACAATCGAATTTGATCATTCACAAATTCAGTGAGCAGTTGGTTGTGAGTAGGCCTAAGGTTACGATAAACTTGGCGGTGAGCTTCAGGAGTAATTTCATATGCCCGCAAAATACATTCCCTGACTTTATCATATTCGAAACACTCGTCGTCAGGCATGTTTATGAAAATATCTTGTGCTTTACCCCTAAGTCTTCCCTGTAGGATTTTCACCCACTCTTCCTTTGGCCAGTTCATGGACATGGCCAATCTCTGAAAATGGTTGAAAAACCTTTCAGGGTCTGACTCGGAAAATTCAGGCAAATTATGCTTTTTCTCATAATGCCTGGGGTTTGAATCCCCGGCAGGTGGAGGTCCAGTGGCATTCGCTCTAATTCTAGCCTCCTCGGTTTTGAGTTTTTGCTCCTCTAATTTTATTTTTGCTAACTCTAAAGCTAATTCACTTTCCCTATGAGTTGCACTTTCTGCTTGGCTAGGCTGGCATAAAGGTGTATCACTTGCCAATAGTTGTTCATCAATACAATGTTGTAATATTTCATTCACCAAAGTCCACTTTTTATCTGCGACATTTAATTCTAGGCCAAATTCCTGGCCTAACAATTCTAAATTAGACTTTTTAAGTTTCTTTATCTCTACCACTGAAGGCTCCCTTGCCAGGTTCTGCATTTCAAAAGACATCACTAATAATTTTAGCTCCCAGCCAAAGAAAAAATTAAAAAATAAAAATTGGAAAAAAAAACAAAAATTTGCACGGCCCCTAACACAAGGCCACACTAACCTTAATCATGAAGGGATCCAGCTGGGTGTCCAGTCAGTGCAAGAATGTCCTTTGCTAGATGAGCTGGACCCTAGGCTAGCACACAACCGTTCTGCGGAAATAAAAATTTTTAATTTTGGCACTCAAGAATCTAATTTTTTACACTTATAATGTTCCTCCCGGACTGGCCAACCACTTGTTACAACTGATAAGAGTGGGGCTTCTATGGGGTACTGGTACTATTAAGGGGTAAAGGTAGTTAGAAGACAAGAGTCTCAAATATGGGAGAGCTAAAAGGCCCGGCCCCCAAAATAAACTATCCACAGTAGTAATAACTTGCTACAAGACCATATATGTTAGTCTAAGGGTTGATCACTGCCCTCCCACCTTGGAAGAAGAGATACTCTGTAATTCATGTACTTATTTATTAACCCCTTAACAACCCCCCATATACACTCACACCAATAACAATAATAATAATAACTTTACCACACGATCTTACGTTAAAAGCCTTGGTCCACATAGACAGGATACAAGGTTTACACTAATAACAAGCTAGGGTAAAGTACTACTGGATAAGCACTGAAGCTGGATGCAGCTTAGGGTAGTGAGACCATGTGGTACCCTAATACAAAACACAACACTTAGGGGTAAACAAAACACTGGCAAATACTAACCCCAGGTCTCACCAATAGTTACTACCAGAGTAGGTATACTTACTGATGCCCCGTACTTAGCTTAAGGATACAGGAACTTCATGTAAGGGAAATAAGTAAGAGGAGAGGGGAGAAGAGTAGGGATACAGCCACAGAGTAGGCCTTATCCGCACGACACAGCCAGAGAGAAGACCGAGCTAGCGACCAGCTGACTCCCTCATGTCGTGATGCCGGAAGGAGCCTAATTGATCGTGCATCTAAGCACATTAAAGATCTTCCCCTATGCAACGTATTGTTACTTTATGAATGATTAGAAAGTATTAGTAAGCAAAGTTGGTGCCTATGTTATTATTTAATAATCAACCCCCAGCTCAGTCTTTAAATGCTCTTTGAGAAACAATAATAGTCTTACATCTGGCAGGGAAGATACAAACAATTGCCATTCGCCATGCGTCAACTGTACTACTAGGAAGCGTAATAGCTCAATTTTGACCTCTGGTTTCCACTGGAGAACCCAGGGTCGTAACAGTGACCAAACGCCGCTTTCAGTACTTCACATATGTTGGGTAAAAAAAATTCGTAATTATAAACTGCGAATACGTGCAGAGAGCCAGAATTTGGCTCCAAAATATTGCTCAGGCCTCGAAATTGGGATGTTTGGGATATTTTGAAAACTGCAGGGGGGATTGGGACAAATGTGACCAAATGCCGCTTTCAGTACTTGGCATATGTTGGGTATAAAAATTCGAAATATCAAACTGCGAATACGTGCAGAGAGCCAGAATTTGGCTCCAAAATATGGCTCAGGCCTCGATATTGGGATGTTTGGGATATTTTGAAAATTGCAGGGGAGTTTGTGCAAAATGTGACTCACTGCCGCTTTCTGGACTTGGCATATGTTGGGTATATAAGGTCGTAATAGCAAACTGTGAATAAGTGCATAGAGCCAGAATTTGGCTCCAAAATATGGCTCCGGCCTCGAAATTGGGATGTTTGGGATATTTTGAAAACTGCAGGGAGGTTTGGGGCAAATGTGACCAAACGCCGCTTTCAGTACTTGGCATATGTTGGGTATAAAAAGTCGTAATTTCAAACTGCAAATACGTGCAGAGAGCCTTAATTTGATTCCAAAATATGGCTCAGGCCTCGAAATTGGGATGTTTGGGATATTTTGAAAACTGCAGGGGAGTTTGTGCAAAATGTGACTCACTGCCGCTTTCAGTACTTGACATATGTTGGGTATAAAAAGTCGTAATATCAAACTGCGAATACGTGCAGAGAGCCAGAATTTGGCTCCAAAATATGGCTCAGGCCTCGAAATTGGGATATTTGGGATATTTTGAAAACTGCAGGGAGGTTTGTGACAAAGGTGACCAAACGCCGCTTGCAGTACTTGGCATATGTTGGGTATAAAAAGAGGTAATTTCAAACTGCGAATACGTGCAGAGAGCCAGAATTTAGCACCAAAATATGGGTGAGGGCTCGAAATTGGGATATTTGGGATATTTTGAAAACTGGAAGGGAGTTTGTGCAAAATGTGACTCACTGCTGCTTTCAGTACTTGGCATATGTTGGGTATAAAAAGTCGGAATTTCAAACTGCGAATACGTGCAGAGAGCCTAAATTTGGCTCGAAAATATGGCTCATCCCACGAAATTAGGATGTTTGGGATATTTTGAAAACTGCAGGGGGGATTGGGACAAATGTGACAAAACGACGCTTTCAGTACTTGGCATATGTTGGGTATAAAAGTCGTAATTTCAAACTGCGAATACGTGCAGAGAGCCAGAATTTGGCTCCAAAATATGGCTCCAGCCTCGAAATTGGGATGTTTGGGAATATGTTGAAAACTGCAGGAGAGTTTTTGCAAAATGTGACACATTGCCGCTTTCAGTACTTTGCATATGTTGGGTATAAATTGTCGTAATATCAAACTGCGAATACGTGCAGAGAGCCAGAATTTCGCTCCAAAATATGGGTCAACCTCGATATTGGGATGTTTGGGATATTTTGAAAACTGCAGGGGAGTTTGTGCAAAATGTGACCAAACGCCACTTTCAGTACTTCGCATATGTTGGGTATAAAAAGTCGTAATATCAAACTGCGAATACGTGCAGAGAGCCAGAATTTCGCTCCAAAATATCTCTCAGGCCTCGATATTGGAATGTTTGGGATATTTTGAAAACTGCGGGGGGGGATTGGGACAAATGTGCCCAAACGCCGCTTTCATCACTTGGCATATGTTCGGTATAAAAAGTCGTAATTTAAAACAGCGAATATGTACAGAGAGCCCGAATTTGGCTCCAAAATGTGGCTCAGGCCTCGAAATTGGGAAGTTTGGGATATTTTGAAAACTGCAAGGGAGTTTGAGCAAAATGTGACTCACTGCCGCTTTCAGTACTTGGCATATGTTGGGTATAAAAAGTCGTAATATCAAACTGCGAATACGTGCAAAGAGCCAGAATTTGGCTCGAAAATATGGCTCAGGCCTCGATATTGGGATGTTTGGGGTATTTTGAAAACTGCAGGGAGGTTTGGAACAAATGTGACCAAACGCCGCTTTCAGTACTTGGCATATGTTGGGTATAAAAAAGTCGTAATTTCAAACTGGGAATACGTGAAGAGAGCCAGAATTTGGCTCCAAAATATTGCTCAGGCCTCGAAATTGGGATGTTTGGGATATTTTGAAAACTGCAGGGGAGTTTGTGCAAAATGTGACTCACTGCCGCTCGCAGTACTTGGCATATGTTGGGTATAAAAAGTCGTAATATCAATCTGCGAATACGTGCAGAGAGCCAGAATTTGGCTCCAAAATATGGCTCAGGCCTCGAAATTGGGATATTTGGGATATTTTGAAAACTGCAGGGAGGTTTGTGACAAATGTGACCAAACGCCGCTTTCAATACTTGGCATATGTTGGGTATAAAAAGACATAATTACAAACTTTGCAAATCCCAAGGGTTGGATTTAAAGGGTTAACAATTTGATGGTAAAATGAAAATCATTTGCAAATGTTCATGTTGGATTAAGGGTTGATCAACTTTATGGAAAAAAAGATTAAAAACATTGCAAATGCAATGGTTGGTTTAAAAGGGGGTGGAATCAACTTTGATGGAAAAATTTAAACATTGCAATATTGGTTTAGGGGGTTGAATCAATGTTGTCAAAAAATAATAAACATTGCAAAGCCTGATTGGTTTAAAGGGTTGGAATCAATTGTGATGGAAAAATTAAAGAACTATTGCAAAGGCAATGGTTGGTTAAAGTTGAAATTGCTTTGATGGTATAATTTAAAAAAAATTGCAAATGGCTGATTGGTTTGAAATGGATGGAAGCAACCTTTGTGGAAAAAATTAATAACATTGTCAAAAAAGGGCGAATGGATTGGTTTGAAATGGGTTGAAAACTTCTTGGAAAAATTAATACATTGCAAATGCAATGGTTGGTTGAAAGGGGGTGGAACAACTTTGTGGAAAATTAAACATTGCAAAGGCCTGGTTGTTTAAAGGGTTGGAACAATTTTGTGGAAAAATAAACATTCAAAGGCATGTTGGTTTAAGGGTTGAAACAACTTTTGGAAAAAAAATTTAAAGCATTGCAAATGCAATGGTTGGAATTTAAAGGGGGTGGAACAACTTTGTGGAAAAAAAACATTGCAAAGGCTGGTTGGTTTAAAGGGGATTAAACAACTTTGTTTGGAAAAATAAACATTGCAAATGGCCATGGTTGGATTTAAAGGGTTGGAACAACCTTTGAATGGAAAAAAAACATTGCAAAGGCTGTTGGTTTAAAGGGATTAAACAACTTTTTGGAAAAAAAATTTAAACATTGCAAATGCAATGGTTGGTTTAAAGGGGGGTGGAACAACTTTGATGGAAAATAAAACATTGCAAAGGCTGGTTGGTTTAAATGGGTTAAACTGATGTGGAAAAGATTAAACATTGCAAATGGAATGTTGTTTAAAAAGGGGTTGGAACAACTTTGATGTAAAATTAAATAGCTATTCAAAGGTGCTAATGGTTGGTTAAAAGTTAAATGCTTTTGATGGAAATTAAATGGCAATTGCAAAGTGCTAATGATTGGATTTAAACGGGTTGGAACAACTTTGTAAAAAAATTAAACATTGCAAATGGTAATGGTTGGAATTAAACGGGTTAAAGCTTTGTGGAAAAGATCAAAAGGAGCATTGCAAATGGCAATTTTGGATTAAACGGGGGTGGAAAAAAGTTGTGTCAAAAAATAAACATTGCAAATGCCAAGGTTGGAATTTAAACGGGTTAACAATTTGATGGAAAAATAAACATTCAAAGTTCAATGGTTGGATAAGGGTTAAACAACTTTGGAAAAAAAATTTAAACATTGTCAAATTGCAATGGTTGGATTTAAAGGGGGGTGGTTTAAAGGGGGATGGAACAACTTTGAATGGAAAAATAAGACAAATTGCAAAGAGCTGGTTGGTTTGAAGGGGATTAAACAACATTTGATGGAAAATGATTAATAGGCATTGCAAAGTAACAATGGTTGGATTTAAACGGGGGTGGAACAACATTTGTGGAAAAATTAAACATTAGCAATATTGGTTTAAAGGGGGGTTGGAAGCAATAATGTCAAAAAATAAATCAATTGCAAAGCCTATGGTTGGTTTAAAGTTGGAAACAATTTGTGGAAAAAAAAACATTGCAAATGGCTGGTTGGAATTAAGGGTTAAACAACTTTTGGAAAAAAAAATTTAAACATTGTCAAATTGCAATGGTTGGATTTAAAGGGGGTGGAAAACTTTTAAAAATTCAACATTGTCAAATGGCTGGTTGGATTTAAATGGGTTCAACTTTGATGTAAAATACAAAATGGTAGCATTAAAGCAATTGGTTTAAAAGGGGTGGAATCAAGGTGATGGAAAAGAAAAGTCATTAAATTTTAGCCAATGGTTGGTTAAATAGGGTTTAAATTATCTTATGAGTCATAAATAAACACATTGTCAAAGGCAATGGTTATTTGAAAGGGGGTGGAAACAAGTTTGATGGAAAATATTAAAAAGGCAATTGTCAAATGAGCAATGGTTGGTTTAAAGGGATTTAAAATCTTTGAATGAAAAATTAAAAGAAGCGATGGAAAAGGCTGGTTGGTTTAAAGGAGTTGAAAAACTTTGATAAAAAGATTAATAGCAAATTCAAATCGCATGGTTGGAATTTAAAGGGGGGTGGTAACAACTTTGAATGGAAAGATAATAGCATTGCAAAGAGCTGGTTGGTTTGAAGGGGTTAAACAACTTTGTTTGGAAAATGATTAATAGGCATTGCAAAGACAATTTGGTTTAAAAGGGGGGTGGAACAATCTTATGTGGTAAATGAAAACATTCAAAGAGCTGGTTTGGTTTAAGGGTAAACAACTTTAATGGAAAAAAAATTTAATAGGCATTGCAAATGCTAATGGTTGGTTTAAAGGGGGGTGGAACAACTTCTGTAAAAATTCATAGCATTGCAAAGAGCTGGTTGGTTTAAATGGGTTAAAACTTTGATGGAAAAGATCAAAAGGAGCATTGAAAAGCAATTGGTATTAAAAGGGGTGGAACAAGTTAGTGTGGAAATGAAAATGCATTAAATTTTAGCAATGGTTGGTTTAAATAGGGTTGCAAATTGTCTTTTGCTAATATTAAAGGCATTGCAAAGGCTGAATGGTTGGATTTAAAAGGGGGTGGATCAAGTTATGATGGAAAAAATTAAAAAAGCATTGCAAATAAGCAATGGTGGTTTAAAGGGATTTAAAATTCTTTGGTGAAAAATTAAAAGGGCATGGCAAAGGCTTGGTTGGTTTAAAAGGGTTGAAATGAACTTGCATGAAAAAGATTAAAGGCAAATTGCAAATTCGCATGGTGGAATTTAAAAGGGGGGTGGAAGCAACCTTTGTGGAAAAAAGATCATTGCAAAGGCTGGTTGGTTTGAAGGGGTTAAACAACATTTGTTTGGAAAATGATTAATAGGCATTGCAAAGCAATGGTTGGATTTAAAAGGGGGTGGAATGCAACCTTTGTGGTAAAGATTAAACATTTGCTAATGATTGGTTAAGGGGGTTGAAATTGCAATCTGATCAAAAAGTAATAAAGGCATTGCAAAGCTATGGTGGTTTAAAAGGGTGGAATCAACTTATGTGGAAAAAAAAGAAACATTCAAAGGCTGGTGGTTTAAGGGATTAAACAACTTATTGGAAAAAATTTAAATGCATTGCAAATGCAATGGTTGGTTTAAAGGGGGGTGGAAGCAACTTTGTGGTAAAAGATAAATCAAATTGCAAAGCTTGGTGGTTTGAAGGGGTTAAATCAACATTGTTTGGAAAAGGATTAACACCATTGAAAGCGCAATGGTTATTTAAAGATTAAACTTTGATGGTAAAATGATTAACAGCATTGCAAAGACAATGGGTTGGTTTAAACGGGGGGTGGAATCAACGTTTGATGGAAAATTAAAATTAGCAATATTGGTTTAAGGGGGTTGGAACAATTGTTCAAAAGGAATAAATAAGCATTGCAAATAGCAATGTTGGTTAAAGGGGGGTGGAAGCAACTTTGGTGGTAAAATAAAAACATTGCAAAGGTTGGATGGTTTAAATGGGTTAAATACTTGTGTGGAAGAAAAAGAACATTGCAAATGGCAATGGATTGGTTTAAAGGGGTTGGGAATCAACGTTTGATGGAAAATTAAACTATTTCAAAAGGCAATGGATTGGTTTAAAAGGGTTGAAATGCGTTGATGGAAAAATAAAAAACATTGCAAAGGCAATGGTTGGTTTAAAAGGGTTGAAGACAACTTGATGGAAAAATTAAAGACATTCAAAGGGCAATGGAATTGGTTTAAAGAGGTTAAATTTGATGGAAAAGATTAAAGAACAATTGAAAGGCCAATGTTGGTTTAAAGGGGGTGGAATCAAAGTTTGATGGAAATATTAAAGATTTGGCTCCAAAATATGGCTCAGCCTCGAAATTGGGATGTTTGGGATATGTTGAAAACTGCAGGAGAGTTTTTGCAAAATGTGACTCATTGCCGCTTTCAGTACTTGGCATATGTTGGGTATAAAAAGACGTAATTTCAAACTGAAAATACGTGCAGAGAGCCAGAATTTCGCTCCAAAATATGCCTCAACCTCGATATTGGGATGTTTGGTATATTTTGAAAACTGCTGGGGAGTTTGTGCAAAATGTGACCAAACGTCGCTTTCAGTACTTCGCATATGTTGGGTATAAAAAGTCGTAATATCAAACTGCGAATACGTGCAAAGAGCCAGAATTTGGCTCCAAAATATGGCTCAGGCCTCGATATTGGGATGTTTGGGATATTTTGAAAACTGCAGGGGGGATTGGGACAAATGTGACCAAACGCCGCTTTCACTACTTGGCATATGTTGGGTATAAAAAGTCGTAATTTAAAACTGCGAATACGTGCAGAGAGCCAGAATTTGGCTCCAAAATATGGCTCAGGCCTCGAAATTGGGATGTTTGGGATATTTTGAAAACTGCAAAGGGGGTTTGAGCAAAATGTGACTCACTGCCGCTTTCAGTACTTGGCATATGTTGGGTATAAAAAGTCGTAATTTCAAACTGCGAATACGTGCAAAGAGCCAGAATTTGGCTCCAAAATATGGCTCAGGCCTCGATATTGGGATGTTTGGGATATTTTGAAAACTGCAGGGAGGTTTGGAACAAATGTGACCAAACGCCGCTTTCAGTACTTGGCATATGTTGGGTATAAAAAGTCGTAATTTCAAACTGCGAATACGTGCAGAGAGCCAGAATTTGGCTCCAAAATATGGCTCAGGCCTCGAAATTGGGATGTTTGGGATATTTTGAAAACTGCAGGGGAGTTTGTGCAAAATGTGACTCACTGCCGCTTTCAGTACTTGGCATATGTTGGGTATAAAAAGTCGTAATTTCAAACTGCGAATACGTGCAGAGAGCCAGAATTTGGCTCCAAAATATGGCTCAGGCCTCGAAATTGGGATATTTGGGATATTTTGAAAACTGCAGGGAGGTTTGTGACAAATGTGACCAAACGCCGCTTTCAGTACTTGGCATATGTTGGGTATAAAAAGACGTAATTTCAAACTGCGAATACGTGCAGAGAGCCAGAATTTGGCTCCAAAATATGGCTGAGGCCTCGAAATTGGGATATTTGGGATATTTTGAAAACTGGAGGGGAGTTTGTGCAAAATGTGACTCACTGCCGCTTTCAGTACTTGGCATATGTTGGGTATAAAAAGTCGTAATATCAAACTGCGAATACGTGCAGAGAGCCTGAATTTGGCTCCAAAATATGGCTCAGGCCTCGAAATTGGGATGTTTGGGATATTTTGAAAACTGCAGGGGGGATTGGGACAAATGTGACCAAACGACGCTTTCAGTACTTGGCATATGTTGGGTATAAAATTCGTAATTTCAAACTGCGAATACGTGCAGAGAGCCTGAATTTGGCTCCAAAATATGGCTCCGGCCTCGAAATTGGGATGTTTCGGAATATTTTGAAAACTACAGGAGAGTTTTTGCAAAATGTGACTCATTGCCGCTTTCAGTACTTGGCATATGTTGGGTATAATAAGTCGTAATTTCAAACTGCGAATACGTGCAGAGCAAGAATTTGGCTCCAAAATATGGCTCAGGCCTCGATATTGGGATGTTTGGGAAATTTTGAAAACTGCAGGGGGGATTGGGACAAATGTGACCAAACGCCGCTTTCAGTACTTGGCATATGTTGGGTATAAAAAAGTCGTAATTTCAAACTGCGAATACGTGCATAGAGCCAGAATTTGGCTCAGGCCTCGAAATTGGGATGTTTGGGATATTTTGAAAACTGCAGGGGGGTTTGGGACAAATATGACCAAACGCCGCTTTCAGTACTTGGCATATGTTGGGTATAAAAAGTCGTAATTTCAAACTGCGAATACGTGCAGAGAGCCAGAATTTGGCTCCAAAATATGGCTCAGGCCTCGATATTGGGATGTTTGGGATATTTTGAAAACTGCAGGGAGGTTTGGGACAAATGTGACCAAACGCCGCTTTCAGTACTTGGCATATGTTGGGTATAAAAAGTCGTAATTTCAAACTGCGAATACGTGCAGAGAGCCAGAATTTGGCTCCAAAATATGGCTCAGGCCTCGATATTGGGATGTTTGGGATATTTTGAAAACTGCAGGGGAGTTTGTGCAAAATGTGACTCACTGCCGCTTTCAGTACTTGGCATATGTTGGGTATAAAAAGTCGTAATATCAAACTGCGAATACGTGCAGAGAGCCAGAATTTGGCTCCAAAATATGGCTCAGGCCTCGAAATTGGGATGTTTGGGATATTTTGAAAACTGCAGGGAGGTTTGGAACAAATGTGACCAAACGCCGCTTTCAGTACTTGGCATATGTTGGGTATAAAAAAGTCGTAATTTCAAACTGCGAATACGTGCAGAGAGCCAGAATTTGGCTCCAAAATATGGCTCAGGCCTCGAAATTGGGATGTTTGGGATATTTTGAAAACTGCAGGGGGGATTGGGACAAATGTGACCAAACGCCGCTTTCAGTACTTGGCATATGTTGGGTATAAAAAGTCGTAATATCAAACTGCAAATACGTGCAGAGAGCCATAATTTGGCTCCAAAATATGGCTCAGGCCTCGAAATTGGGATGTTTGGGATATTTTGAAAACTGTGGGGGGAGTTTGTGCAAAATGTGACCAAACGCCGCTTTCAGTACTTGGCATATGTTGGGTATAAAAAGTCGTAATTTCAAACTGCGAATACGTGCAGAGAGCCAGAATTTGGCTCCAAAATATGGCTCAGGCCTCGATACTGGGATGTTTGGGATATTTTGAAAACTGCAGGGAGGTTTGGGACAAATGTGACCAAACGCCGCTTTCAGTACTTGGCATATGTTGGGTATAAAAAGTCGTAATTTCAAACTGCGAATACGTGCAGAGAGCCAGAATTTGGCTCCAAAATATGGCTCAGGCCTCGAAATTGGGATGTTTGGGATATTTTGAAAACTGCAGGGGAGTTTGTGCAAAATGTGACCAAACGCCGCTTTCAGTACTTGGCATATGTTGGGTATAAAAAGTCGTAATTTCAAACTGCGAATACGTGCAGAGAGCCAGAATTTGGCTCCAAAATATGGCTCAGGCCTCGAAATTGGGATGTTTGGGATATTTTGAAAACTGCAGGGGGGATTGGGACAAATGTGACCAAACGCCGCTTTCAGTACTTGGCATATGTTGGGTATAAAAAGTCGTAATATCAAACTGTGAATACGTTCAGAGAGCCAGAATTTGGCTCCAAAATATGGCTCAGGCCTCGATATTGGGATGTTTGGGATATTTTGAAAACTGCAGGGGAGTTTGTGCAAAATGTGACTCAACGCCACTTTCAGTACTTGGCATATGTTGGGTATAAAAAGTCGTAATTTAATACTGCGAATACGTGCAGAGAGCCAGAACTTAGCTCTAAAATATGGCTCAGGCCTCGAAATTGGAATGTTTGGGATATTTTGAAAACTGCAGGGAGGTTTGGGACAAATGTGACCAAACGCCGCTCTCAGTACTTGGCATATGTTGGGTATAAAAGTAGTAATTTCAAACTGCGAATACGTGCAGAGAGCCAGAATTTGGCTCCAAAATATGGCTCAGGCCTCGAAATTGGGATGTTTGGGATATTTTGAAAACTGCAGGGAGGTTTGGGACAAATGTGACCAAACGCCGCTTTCAGTACTTGGCATATGTTGGGTATAAAAAGTCGTAATATCAAACTGCGAATACGTGCAGAGAGCCAGAATTTGGCTCCAAAATATGGCTCAGGCCTCGAAATTGGGATGTTTGGGATATTTTGAAAACTGCAGGGGGGATTGGGACAAATGTGACCAAACGCCGCTTTCAGTACTTGGCATATGTTGGGTATAAAAAGTCGTAATATCAAACTGCGAATACGTGCAGAGAGCCAGAATTTGGCTCCAAAATATGGCTCAGGCCTCGAAATTGGGATGTTTGGGATATTTTGAAAACTGCAGGGAGTTTGTGACAAATGTGACCAAACGCCGCTTTCAGTACTTGGCATATGTTGGGTATAAAAAGTCGTAATTTCAAACTGCGAATACGTGCAGAGAGCCAGAATTTGGCTCCAAAATATGGCTCAGGCCTCGAAATTGGGATGTTTGGGATATTTTGAAAACTGCAGGGGAGTTTGTGCAAAATGTGACCAAACGCCGCTTTCAGTACTTGGCATATGTTGGGTATAAAAAGTCGTAATTTCAAACTGCGAATACGTGCAGAGAGCCAGAATTTGGCTCCAAAATATGGCTCAGGCCTCGAAATTGGGATGTTTGGGATATTTTGAAAACTGCAGGGGGGTTTGGGACAAATGTGACCAAATGCCGCTTTCAGTACTTGGCATATGTTGGGTATAAAAAGTCGTAATTTCAAACTGCGAATACGTGCAGAGAGCCAGAATTTGGCTCCAAAATATGGCTCAGGCCTCGAAATTGGTATGTTTGGGATATTTTGAAAACTGCAAGGGGGTTTGGGACAAATGTGACCAAACGCTGCTTTCAGTACTTCGCATATGTTGGGCATAAAAAAGTCGTAATTTCAAACTGCGAATACGTGCAGAGAGCCTGAATTTGGCTCCAAAATATGGCTCAGGCCTCGATATTGGGATGTTTGGGATATTTTGAAAACTGCAGGGAGGTTTGGGACAAATGTGACCAAACGCCGCTTTCAGTACTTGGCATATGTTGGGTATAAAAAGTCGTAATTTCAAACTGCGAATACGTGCAGAGAGCCAGAATTTGGCTCCAAAATATGGCTCAGGCCTCGATATTGGGATGTTTGGGATATTTTGAAAACTGCAGGGAGTTTGTGCAAAATGTGACCAAACGCCGCTTTCAGTACTTGGCATATGTTGGGTATAAAAAGTCGAATTTCAAACTGCGAATACGTGCAGAGAGCCTGAATTTGGCTCCAAAATATGGCTCAGGCCTCGAAATTGGGATGTTTGGGATATTTTGAAAACTGCAGGGGAGATTGGCAAATGTGACCAAATGCCGCTTTCAGTACTTGGCATATGTTGGGTATAAAAAGTCGTAATTTCAAACTGCGAATACGTGCAGAGAGCCAGAATTTGGCTCCAAAATATGGCTCAGGCCTCGAAATTGGGATGTTTGGGATATTTTGAAAACTGCAGGGGAGTTTGTGCAAAATGTGACTCAACGCCGCTTTCAGTACTTGGCATATGTTGGGTATAAAAAGTCGTAATTTCAAACTGCGAATACGTGCAGAGAGCCAGAATTTGGCTCCAAAATATGGCTCAGGCCTCGAAATTGGGATGTTTGGGATATTTTGAAAACTGCAGGGGAGTTTGGGACAAATATGACCAAACGCCGCTTTCAGTACTTGGCATATGTTGGGTATAAAAAGTCATAATTTCAAACTGCGAATACGTGCAGAGAGCCAGAATTTGGCTCCAAAATATGGCTCAGGCCTCGAAATTGGGATGTTTGGGATATTTTGAAAACTGCAGGGGAGTTTGGGCAAAATGTGACTCACTGCCGCTTTCAGTACTTGGCATATGTTGGGTATAAAAAGTCGTAATTTCAAACTGCGAATACGTGCAGAGAGCCAGAATTTGGCTCCAAAATATGGCTCAGGCCTCGAAATTGGGATGTTTGGGATATTTTGAAAACTGCAGGGGGGATTGGGACAAATGTGACCAAACGCCGCTTTCAGTACTTGGCATATGTTGGGTATAAAAAGTCGTAATTTCAAACTGCGAATACGTGCAGAGAGCCAGAATTTGGCTCCAAAATATGGCTCAGGCCTCGAAATTGGGATGTTTGGGATATTTTGAAAACCAGGGAGGTTTGGGACAAATGTGACCAAACGCCGCTTTCAGTACTTGGCATATGTTGGGTATAAAAAGTCGTAATTTCAAACTGCGAATACGTGCAGAGAGCCAGAATTTGGCTCCAAAATATGGCTCAGGCCTCGAAATTGGGATGTTTGGGATATTTTGAAAACTGCAGGGGAGTTTGTGCAAAATGTGACCAAACGCCGCTTTCAGTACTTGGCATATGTTGGGTATAAAAAGTCGTAAATTCAAACTGCGAATACGTGCAGAGAGCCAGAATTTGGCTCCAAAATATGGCTCAGGCCTCGAAATTGGGATGTTTGGGATATTTTGAAAACTGCAGGGAGGTTTGGCAAATGTGACCAAACGCCGCTTTCAGTACTTGGCATATGTTGGGTATAATAAGTCGTAATTTCAAACTGCGAATACGTGCAGAGCAAGAATTTGGCTCCAAAATATGGCTCAGGCCTCGATATTGGGATGTTTGGGATATTTTGAAAACTGCAGGGGAGTTTGTGCAAAATGTGACCAAACGCCACTTTCAGTACTTGGCATATGTTGGGTATAAAAAGTCGTAATTTCAAACTGCGAATACGTGCAGAGAGCCAGAATTTGGCTCCAAAATATGGCTCAGGCCTCGAAATTGGGATGTTTGGGATATTTTGAAAACTGCAGGGGGGATTGGGACAAATGTGACCAAACGCCGCTTTCAGTACTTGGCATATGTTGGGTATAAAAAGTCGTAATATCAAACTGCGAATACGTGCAGAGAGCCAGAATTTGGCTCCAAAATATGGCTCAGGCCTCGATATTGGGATGTTTGGGATATTTTGAAAACTGCAGGGGAGTTTGTGCAAAATGTGACTCACTGCCGCTTTCAGTACTTGGCATATGTTGGGTATAAAAAGTCGTAATATCAAACTGCGAATACGTGCAGAGAGCCAGAATTTGGCTCCAAAATATGGCTCAGGCCTCGAAATTGGGATGTTTGGGATATTTTGAAAACTGCAGGGAGGTTTGGGACAAATGTGACCAAACGCCGCTTTCAGTACTTGGCATATGTTGGGTATAAAAAGTCGTAATTTCAAACTGCGAATACGTGCAGAGAGCCAGAATTTGGCTCCAAAATATGGCTCAGGCCTCGAAATTGGGATGTTTGGGATATTTTGAAAACTGCAGGGGAGTTTGTGCAAAATGTGACTCATTGCCGCTTTCAGTACTTGGCATATGTTGGGTATAATAAGTCGTAATTTCAAACTGCGAATACGTGCAGAGAGCCAGAATTTGGCTCCAAAATATGGCTCAGGCCTCGAAATTGGGATGTTTGGGATATTTTGAAAACTGCAGGGAGGTTTGGGACAAATGTGACCAAACGCCGTTTTCAGTACTTGGCATATGTTGGGTATAAAAAGTCGTAATTTCAAACTGCGAATACGTGCAGAGAGCCAGAATTTGGCTCCAAAATATGGCTCAGGCCTCGAAATTGGGATGTTTGGGATATTTTGAAAACTGCAGGGGAGTTTGTGCAAAATGTGACTCACTGCCGCTTTCAGTACTTGGCATATGTTGGGTATAAAAAGTCGTAATTTCAAACTGCGAATACGTGCAGAGAGCCAGAATTTGGCTCCAAAATATGGCTCAGGCCTCGAAATTGGGATGTTTGGGATATTTTGAAAACTGCAGGGGGGTTTGGGACAAATGTGACCAAACGCCGCTTTCAGTACTTGGCATATGTTGGGTATAAAAAGTCGTAATTTCAAACTGCGAATACGTGCAGAGAGCCAGAATTTGGCTCCAAAATATGGCTCAGGCCTCGATATTGGGATGTTTGGGATATTTTGAAAACTGCAGGGAGGTTTGTGACAAATGTGACCAAACGCCGCTTTCAGTACTTGGCATATGTTGGGTATAAAAAGTCGTAATATCAAACTGCGAATACGTGCAGAGAGCCAGAATTTGGCTCCAAAATATGGCTCAGGCCTCGAAATTGGGATGTTTGGGATATTTTGAAAACTGCAGGGGAGTTTGTGCAAAATGTGACCAAACGCCGCTTTCAGTACTTGGCATATGTTGGGTATAAAAAGTCGTAATTTCAAACTGCGAATACGTGCAGAGAGCCAGAATTTGGCTCCAAAATATGGCTCAGGCATCGAAATTGGAATGTTTGGGATATTTTGAAAACTGCAGGGGGGATTGGGACAAATGTGACCAAACGCCGCTTTCAGTACTTGGCATATGTTGGGTATAAAAAGTCGTAATTTCAAACTGCGAATACGTGCAGAGAGCCAGAATTTGGCTCCAAAATATGGCTCAGGCCTCGATATTGGGATGTTTGGGATATTTTGAAAACTGTGGGGGAGTTTGTGCAAATGTGACCAAACGCCGCTTTCAGTACTTGGCATATGTTGGGTATAAAAAGTCGTAATTTCAAACTGCGAATACGTGCAGAGAGCCAGAATTTGGCTCCAAAATATGGCTCAGGCCTCGAAATTGGGATGTTTGGGATATTTTGAAAACTGCAGGGTGGTTTGGGACAAATGTGACCAAATGCCGCTTTCAGTACTTGGCATATGTTGGGTATAAAAAGACGTAATTTCAAACTGCGAATACGTGCAGAGAGCCAGAATTTGGCTCAGGCCTCGAAATTGGGATGTTTGGGATATTTTGAAAACTGCAGGGGGGTTTGGGACAAATGTGACCAAACGCCGCTTTCAGTACTTGGCATATGTTGGGTATAAAAAGTCGTAAATCAAACTGCGAATACGTGCAGAGAGCCAGAATTTGGCTCCAAAATATGGCTCAGGCCTCGAAATTGGGATGTTTGGGATATTTTGAAAACTGCAGGGAGGTTTGGGACAAATGTGACCAAACGCCGCTTTCAGTACTTGGCATATGTTGGGTATAAAAAGTCGTAATTTCAAACTGCGAATACGTGCAGAGAGCCAGAATTTGGCTCCAAAATATGGCTCAGGCCTCGAAATTGGAATGTTGGGGATATTTTGAAAACTTCAGAGGGATTTGTGCAAAATGTGACGAAAGGCCGCTTTCAGTACTTGGCAAAAGTAGGGTATAAAAAGTCGTAATTTCAAACTGCAAATACGTGCAGAGAGCCAGAATTTGGCTCCAAAATATGGCTCAGGCCTCAAAATTTTGATGTTTGGGATATTTTGAAAACTGCAAGGGGGTTTGGGACAAATGTGACTAAACGCCGCTTTCAGTACTTGGCATATGTTGGGTATAAAAAGTCGAAATTTCAAACTGCGAATACTTGCAGAGAGCCAGAATTTGGCTCCAAAATATGGCTAAGGCCTCGAAATTGGGATGTTTGGGATATTTTGAAAACTGCAGTGGAGTTTGTTCAAAATGTGACTCACTGCCGCTTTCAGTACTTGGCATATGTTGGGTGTAAAAAGTCGTAGTATCATACTGCGAATACGTGCAGAGAGCCAAAATTTGGCTCCAAAATATGGCTCAGGCCTCGAAATTGGGATGTTTGGGATATTTTGAAAACTGCAGGGGGGATTGGGACAAATGTGACCAAACGCCGCTTTCAGTACTTGGCATATGTTGGGTATAAAAAGTCGTAATTTCAAACTGCGAATACGTGCAGAGAGCCAGAATTTGGCTCCAAAATATGGCTCAGGCCTCGAAATTGGGATGTTTGGGATATTTTGAAAACTGCAGGGGAGTTTGTGCAAAATATGACTCATTACCGCTTTCAGTACTTGGCATATGTTGGGTATAAAAAGTCGTAATTTCAAACTGCGAATACGTGCAGAGAGCCAGAATTTGGCTCCAAAATATGGCTCAGGCCTCGAAATTGGGATGTTTGGGATATTTTGAAAACTGCAGGGGGGTTTGGGACAAATGTGACCAAACGCCGCTTTCAGTACTTGGCATATGTTGGGTATAAAAAGTCGTAATTTCAAACTGCGAATACGTGCAGAGAGCCAGAATTTGGCTCCAAAATATGGCTCAGGCCTCGAAATTGGGATATTTGGGATATTTTGAAAACTGCAGGGGAGTTTGGCAAAATGTGACTCACTGCCGCTTTCAGTACTTGGCATATGTTGGGTATAAAAAGTCGTAATTTCAAACTGCGAATACGTGCAGAGAGCCAGAATTTGGCTCCAAAATATGGCTCAGGCCTCGATATTGGGATGTTTGGGATATTTTGAAAACTGCAGGGAGGTTTGGAACAAATGTGACCAAACGCCGCTTTCAGTACTTGGCATATGTTGGGTATAAAAAGTCGTAATTTCAAACTGCGAATACGTGCAGAGAGCCAGAATTTGGCTCCAAAATATGGCTCAGGCCTCGAATTGGGATGTTTGGGATATTTTGAAAACTGCAGGGGGGTTTGGGCAAAATGTGACCAAACGCCGCTTTCAGTACTTGGCATATGTTGCGTATAAAAAGTCGTAATTTCAAACTGCGAATACGTGCAGAGAGCCAGAATTTGGCTCCAAAATATGGCTCAGGCCTCGATATTGGGATGTTTGGGATATTTTGAAAACTGCAGGGGAGTTTGTGCAAAATGTGACCAAACGCCGCTTTCAGTACTTGGCATATGTTGGGTATAAAGAAGTCGTAATTTCAAACTGCGAATACGTGCAGAGAGCATTAATTTGGCTCCAAAATATGGCTCAGGCCTCGAAATTGGGATGTTTGGGATATTTTGAAAACTGCAGGGGGGTTTGGGACAAATGTGACCAAATGCCGCTTTCAGTACTTGGCATATGTTGGGTATAAAAAGTCGTAATTTCAAACTGCGAATACGTGCAGAGAGCCAGAATTTGGCTCAGGCCTCGAAATTGGGATGTTTGGGATATTTTGAAAACTGCAGGGGGTTTGGAACAAATGTGACCAAACGCCGCTTTCAGTACTTGGCATATGTTGGGTATAAAAAGTCGTAAATTCAAACTGCGAATACGTGCAGAGAGCCAGAATTTGGCTCCAAAATATGGCTCAGGCCTCGATATTGGAATGTTTGGGATATTTCGAAAACTGCAGGGAGGTTTGGGACAAATGTAACCAAACGCCGCTTTCAGTACTTGGCATATGTTGGGTATAAAAAGTCGTAATTTCAAACTGCGAATACGTGCAGAGAGCCAGAATTTGGCTCCAAAATATGGCTCAGGCCTCGATATTGGGATGTTTGGGATATTTTGAAAACTGCAGGGGAGTTTGTGCAAAATGTGACCAAACGCCGCTTTCAGTACTTGGCATATGTTGGGTAAAAAAAGTCGTAATTTCAAACTGCGAATACGTGCAGAGAGCCAGAATTTGGCTCCAAAATATGGCTCAGGCCTCGAAATTGGGATGTTTGGGATATTTTGAAAACTGCAGGGAGGTTTGTGGACAAATGTGACCAAACGCCGCTTTCAGTACTTGGCATATGTTGGGTATAAAAAGTCGTAATTTCAAACTGCGAATACGTGCAGAGAGCCAGAATTTGGCTCCAAAATATGGCTCAAGCCTCGATATTGGGATGTTTGGGATATTTTGAAAACTGCAGGGGAGTTTGTGCAAAATGTGACTCACTGCCGTTTTCAGTACTTGGCATACGTTGCGTATAAAAAGTCGAAATTTCAAACTGCGAATACGTGCAGAGAGCCAGAATTTGGCTCCAAAATATGGCTCAGGCCTCGAAATTGGGATGTTTGGGATATTTTGAAAACTGCAGGGGATTTGGGACAAATGTGACCAAACGCCGCTTTCAGTACTTGGCATATGTTGGGTATAAAAAGCCGTAATATCAAACTGTGAATATGTGCATAAAGCCAGAATTTGGCTCCAAAATATGGCTCATGCCTCGAAATTGGGATGTTTGGGATATTTTGAAAACTGCAGGGGAGTTTGTGCAAAATGTGACTCATTGCCGCTTTCAGTACTTGGCATATGTTGGGTATAAAAAGTCGTAATTTCAAACTGCGAATACGTGCAGAGAGCCAGAATTTGGCTCCAAAATATGGCTCAGGCCTCGAAATTGGGATGTTTGGGATATTTTGAAAACTGCAGGGGGGTTTGGGACAAATGTGACCAAACGCCGCTTTCAGTACTTGGCATATGTTGGGTATAAAAAGTCGTAATTTCAAACTGCGAATACGTGCAGAGAGCCAGAATTTGGCTCCAAAATATGGCTCAGGCCTCGAAATTGGGATGTTTGGGATATTTTGAAAACTGCAGGGGAGTTTGTGCAAAATGTGACTCACTGCCGCTTTCAGTACTTGGCATATGTTGGGTATAAAAAGTCGTAATTTCAAACTGCGAATACGTGCAGAGAGCCAGAATTTGGCTCCAAAATATGGCTCAGGCCTCGAAATTGGGATGTTTGGGATATTTTGAAAACTGCAGGGAGGTTTTGGAACAAATGTGATCAAACGCCGCTTTCAGTACTTGGCATATGTTGGGTATAAAAAGTCGTAATTTCAAACTGCGAATACGTGCAGAGCCAGAATTTGGCTCCAAAATATGGCTCAGGCCTCGAATTGGGATGTTTGGGATATTTTGAAAACTGCAGGGGGGTTTGGGACAAATGTGACCAAACGCCGCTTTCAGTACTTGGCATATGTTGGGTATAAAAAGTCGTAATTTCAAACTGCGAATACGTGCAGAGAGCCAGAATTTGGCTCCAAAATATGGCTCAGGCCTCGAAATTGGGATGTTTGGGATATTTTGAAAACTGTGGGGGAGTTTGTGCAAAATGTGACCAAACGCCGCTTTCAGTACTTGGCATATGTTGGGTATAAAAAGTCGTAATTTCAAACTGCGAATACGTGCAGAGAGCCAGAATTTGGCTCCAAAATATGGCTCAGGCCTCGAAATTGGGATGTTTGGGATATTTTGAAAACTGCAGGGGGGTTTGGGACAAATAAGACCAAATGCCGCTTTCAGTACTTGGCATATGTTGGGTATAAAAAGTCGTAATTTCAAACTGCGAATACGTGCAGAGAGCCAGAATTTGGCTCAGGCCTCGAAATTGGGATGTTTGGGATATTTTGAAAACTGCAGGGGGGTTTGGAACAAATGTGACCAAACGCCGCTTTCAGTACTTGGCATATGTTGGGTATAAAAAGTCGTAAATTCAAACTGCGAATACGTGCAGAGAGCCAGAATTTGGCTCCAAAATATGGCTCAGGCCTCGATAATTGGGATGTTTGGGATATTTTGAAAACTGCAGGGAGTTTGGGACAAATGTGACCAAACGCCGCTTTCAGTACTTTGCATATGTTGGGTATAAAAAGTCGTAATATCAAACTGCGAATACGTGCAGAGAGCCAGAATTTGGCTCCAAAATATGGCTCAGGCCTCGATATTGGGATGTTTGGGATATTTTGAAAACTGCAGGGGAGTTTGTGCAAAATGTGACCAAACGCCGCTTTCAGTACTTGGCATATGTTGGGTATAAAAAGTCGTAATTTCAAACTGCGAATACGTGCAGAGAGCCTGAATTTGGCTTCAAAATATTGCTCAGGCCTCGAAATTGGGATGTTTGGGATATTTTGAAAACTGCAGGGGGGTTTGGGACAAATGTGACCAAACGCCGCTTTCAGTACTTGGCATATGTTGGGTATAAAAAGTCGTAATTTCAAACTGCGAATACGTGCAGAGAGCCAAAATTTGGCTCCAAAATATGGCTCAGGCCTCGATATTGGGATGTTTGGGATATTTTGAAAACTGTGGGGGAGTTTGTGCAAAATGTGACCAAACGCCACTTTCAGTACTTGGCATATGTTGGGTATAAAAAGTCGTAATTTCAAACTGCGAATACGTGCAGAGAGCCTGAATTTGGCTCCAAAATATGGCTCAGGCCTCGAAATTGGGATGTTTGGGATATTTTGAAAACTGCAGGAGAGTTTGTGCAAAATGTGACTCACTGCCGCTTTCAGTACTTGGCATATGTTGGGTATAAAAAGTCGGAATTTCAAACTGCGAATACGTGCAGAGAGCCAGAATTTAGCACCAAAATACGGCTCAGGCCTCGAAATTGGGATGTTTGGGATATTTTGAAAACTGCAGGGGGGATGTTGGGACAAATGTGACCAAATGCCGCTTTCAGTACTTGGCATATGTTGGGTATAAAAAGTCGTAATTTCAAACTGCGAATACGTGCATAGAACCAGAATTTGGCTAAGGCCGCGAAATTATGATGTTTATGATATTTTGAAAACTGCAGGGGGGTTTGGGACAAATGTGACCAAACGCCGCTTTCAGTACTTAGCATATGTTGGGTATAAAAAGTCGTAAATTCAAACTGCGAATACGTGCAGAGAGGTTGAATTTGGCTCCAAAATATGGCTCAGGCCTCAATATTGGGATGTTTGGGATATTTTGAAAACTGCAGGGAGGTTTGGGACAAATGTGATGAAACGCCGCTTTCAGTACTTCGCATATGTTGGGTATAAAAAGTCGGAATTTCAAACTGAGAATACGTGCATAGAGCTAGAATTTGGCTCCAAAATATGGCTCAGGCCTCGAAATTGGGTGTTTGGGATATTTTGAAAACTGCAATGGGGATTGGGACAAATGTGACCAAATGCCGCTTTCAGTACTTGGCATTTGTTGGGTATAAAAAGTCGTAATTTAAAACTGCGAATACGTGCAGTGACCCTGAATTTGGCTCCAAAATATGGCTCAGGCCTCGATATTGGGATATTTGGGATATTTTGAAAACTGCAGGGGAGTTTGTGCAAAATGTGACTCACTGCCGCTTTCAGTACTTGGCATTTGTTGGGTATAAAAAGTCGTAATTTAAAACTGCGAATACGTGCAGTGACCCTGAATTTGGCTCCAAAATATGGCTCAGGCCTCGAAATTGGGATATTTGGGATATTTTGAAAACTGCAGGGAGGTTTGGGGTAAATGTGACCAAACGCCGCTTTCAGTACTTGGCATATGTTGGGTATAAAAAAAGTCGCAATTTCAATCTGCGAATACGTGCAGAGAGCCAGAATTTGGCTCCAAAATATGGCTCAGGCCTCGAAATTGGGATGTTTGGGATATTTTGAAAACTGCAGGGAGAGTTTGTGACAAATGTGACCAAACGCCGCTTTCAGTACTTGGCATATGTTGGGTATAAAAAGTCGTAATTTCAAACTGCGAATACGTGCAGAGAGCCAGAATTTGGCTCCAAAATATGGCTCAGGCCTCGAAATTGGGATGTTTGGGATATTTTGAAAACTGCAAGGGAGTTTGTGCAAAATGTGACTCACTGCCGCTTTCAGTACTTGGCATATGTTGGGTATAAAAAGTCGTAATTTCAAACTGCGAATACGTGCAGAGAGCCAAATTTGGCTCCAAAATATGGCTCAGGCCTCGAAATTGGGATGTTTGGGATATTTTGAAAACTGCAGGGGGTTTGGGACAAATGTGACCAAACGCCGCTTTCAGTACTTGGCATATGTTGGGTATAAAAGTCGTAATTTCAAACTGCGAATACGTGCAGAGAGCCAGAATTTGGCTCCAAAATATGGCTCAGCCTCGAAATTGGGATGTTTGGGATATTTTGAAAACTGCAGGGAGTTTTTGCAAAATGTGACTCATTGCCGCTTTCAGTACTTGGCATATGTTGGGTATAAAAAGTCGTAATATCAAACTGCGAATACGTGCAGAGAGCCAGAATTTGGCTCCAAAATATGGCTCAGGCCTCGAAATTGGGATGTTTGGGATATTTTGAAAACTGCAGGGGAGTTTGTGCAAAATGTGACCAAACGCCGCTTTCAGTACTTGGCATATGTTGGGTATAAAAAGTCGTAATATCAAACTGCGAATACGTGGAGAGAGCCAGAATTAGGCTCCAAAATATGGCACAGGCCTCGATATTGGGATGTTTGGGATATTTTGAAAACAGCAGGGGGGTTTGGGACAAATATGACCAAACACCGCTTTCAGTACTTGGCATATGTTGGGTATAAAAAGACGAAATTTCAAACTGCGAATACGTGCAGAGAGCAAGAATTTGGCTCCAAAATATGGCTCAGGCCTCGAAATTGGGATATTTGGGATATTTTGAAAACTGCAGGGGAGTTTGTTCAAAATATGACTCACTGCCGCTTTCAGTACTTGGCATATGTTGGGTATAAAAAGTCGTAATTTCAAACTGCGAATACGTGCAGAGAGCCAGAATTTGGCTCCAAAATATGGCTCAGGCCTCGAAATTGGGATGTTTGGGATATTTTGAAAACTGCAGGGAGTTTGAGCAAATGTGACTCACTGCCGCTTTCAGTACTTGGCATATGTTGGGTATAAAAAGTCGTAATTTCAAACTGCGAATACGTGCAGAGAGCCAGAATTTGGCTCCAAAATATGGCTCAGGCCTCGATATTGGGATGTTTGGGATATTTTGAAAACTGCAGGGGGGTTTGGGACAAATGTGACCAACTGCCGCTTTCAGTACTTGGCATATGTTGGGTATAAAAAGTCGTAATTTCAAACTGCGAATACGTGCAGAGAGCCAGAATTTGGCTCCAAAATATGGCTCAGGCCTCGAAATTGGGATGTTTGGGATATTTTGAAAACTGCAGGGAGTTTGTGACAAATGTGACCAAACGCCGCTTTCAGTACTTGGCATATGTTGGGTATAAAAAGTCGTAATATCAAACTGCGAATACGTGCAGAGAGCCAGAATTTGGCTCCAATATATGACTCAGGCCTCGAAATTGGGATGTTTGGGATATTTTGAAAACTGCATGGGAGTTTGTGCAAAATGTGACTCACTGCCGCTTTCAGTACTTGGCATATGTTGGGTATAAAAAGTCGTAATATCAAACTGCGAATACGTGCAGAGAGCCAGAATTTGGCTCCAAAATATGGCTCAGGCCTCGAAATTGGGATGTTTGGGATATTTTGAAAACTGCAGGGGGGTTTGAGACAAATGTGACCAAACGCCGCTTTCAGTACTTGGCATATGTTGGGTATAAAAAGTCGTAATTTCAAACTGCGAATACGTGCAGAGAGCCTGAATTTGGCTCCAAAATATGGCTCAGGCCTCGAAATTGGGATGTTTGGGATATTTTGAAAACTGCAGGAGAGTTTGTGCAAATTGTGACTCATGCCGCTTTCAGTACTTGGCATATGTTGGGTATAAAAAGTCGTAATATCAAACTGCGAATACGTGCAGAGAGCAAGAATTTGGCTCCAAAATATGGCTCAGGCCTAGATATTGGGATGTTTGGGATATTTTGAAAACTGCAGGGGGGATTGGGACAAATGTGACCAAACGCCGCTTTTCAGCACTTGGCATATGTTGGGTATAAAAAAGTCGTAATTTCAAACTGCGAATACGTGCAGAGAGAGAATTTGGCAAGAATTTGGCTCAGGCCTCGAAATTGGGATGTTTGGGATATTTTGAAAACTGCAGGGGGGTTTGGGACAAATATGACCAAACGCCGCTTTCAGTACTTGGCATATGTTGGGTATAAAAAGTCGTAAATTCAAACTGCGAATACGTGCAGAGAGCCAGAATTTGGCTCCAAAATATGGCTCAGCCCTCGATATTGGGAAGTTTGGGATATTTTGAAAACTGCAAGGGAGTTTGAGCAAAATGTGACTCACTGCCGCTTTCAGTACTTGGCATATGTTGGGTATAAAAAGTCGTAATATCAAACTGCGAATACGTGCAAAGAGCCAGAATTTGGCTCGAAAATATGGCTCAGGCCTCGATATTGGGATGTTTGGGATATTTTGAAAACTGCAGGGAGGTTTGGAACAAATGTGACCAACTGCCGCTTTCAGTACTTGGCATATGTTGGGTATAAAAAAGTCGTAATTTCAAACTGGGAATACGTGCAGAGAGCCAGAATTTGGCTCGAAAATATGGCTCAGGCCTCGAAATTGGGATATTTGGGATATTTTGAAAACTGCAGGGAGGTTTGTGACAAATGTGACCAAACGCCGCTTTCAGTACTTGGCATATGTTGGGTATAAAAAGACATAATTTCAAACTGCGAATACGTGCAGAGAGCCAGAATTTGGCTCCAAAATATGGCTCAGGCCTCGAAATTGGGATGTTTGGGATATTTTGAAAACTGCAGGGGAGTTTGTGCAAAATGTGACTCACTGCTGCTTTCAGTACTTGGCATATGTTGGGTATAAAAAGTCGTAATTTCAAACTGCGAATATGTGCAGAGAGCCTGAATTTGGCTCCAAAATATGGCTCAGGCCTCGAAATTGGGATGTTTGGGATATTTTGAAAACTGCAGGGGGTTTGTGACAAATGTGACCAAACGCCGCTTTCAGTACTTGGCATATGTTGGGTATAAAAAGTCGTAATTTCAAACTGCGAATACGTGCAGAGAGCCAGAATTTGGCTCCAAAATATGGCTCAGGCCTCGAAATTGGGATGTTTGGGATATTTTGAAAACTGCAGGAGAGTTTTTGCAAAATGTGACTCATAGCCGCTTTCAGTACTTGGCATATGTTGGGTATAAAAAGTCGTAATTTCAAACTGCGAATACGTGCAGAGCAAGAATTTGGCTCCAAAATATGGCTCAGGCCTCGATATTGGTATGTTTGGGATATTTTGAAAACTGCAGGGGGGTTGGGACAAATGTGACCAAACGCCGCTTTCAGTACTTGGCATATGTTGGGTATAAAAAGTCGTAATTTCAAACTGCGAATACGTGCAGAGAGCCAGAATTTGGCTCCAGAATATGGCTCAGGCCTCGAAATTGGGATGTTTGGGATATTTTGAAAACTGCAGGGGGGTTTGGGACAAATATGACCAAACGCCGCTTTAAAAACTTGGCATATGTTGGGTATAAAAAGTCGTAATAGAAAGCTGCGAATACGTGCAGAGAGCCAGAATTTGGCTCCAAAATATGGCTCAGGCCTCGATATTGGGATGTTTGGGATATTTTGAAAACTGCAGGGAGGTTTGGGACAAATGTGACTAAACGCCGCTTTCAGTACTTGGCATATGTTGGGTATAAAAAGTCGTAATATCAAACTGCGAATACGTGCAGAGAGCCAGAATTTGGCTCCAAAATATGGCTCAGGCCTCGATATTGGGATGTTTGGGATATTTTGAAAACTGCAGGGGAGTTTGTGCAAAATGTGACCAATCGCCACTTTCAGTACTTGGCATATGTTGGGTATAAAAAGTCGTAATTTCAAACTGCGAATACGTGCAGAGAGCCTGAATTTGGCTCCAAAATATGGCTCAGGCCTCGAAATTGGGATGTTTGGGATATTTTGAAAACTGCAGGGGATTTTGTGCAAAATGTGACTCACTGCCGCTTTCAGTACTTGGCATATGTTGGGTATAAAAAGTCGTAATTTCAAACTGCGAATACCTGCAGAGAGCCAGAATTTGGCTCCAAAATATGGCTCAGGCCTCGATATTGGGATGTTTGGGATATTTTGAAAACTGCAGGGAGGTTTGGGACAAATGTGACCAAACGTCGCTTTCAGTACTTCGCATATGTTGGGTATAAAAATTCGTAATTTCAAATTGCGAATACGTGCAGAGAGCCAGAATTGGGCTCCAAAATATGGTTCAGGCCTCGAAATTGGAATGTTTGGGATATTTTGAAAACTGCAGGGGAGTTTGTGCAAAATGTGCCTCACTGCCACTATCAGTAGTTGGCATATGTTGGGTATAAAAAGTCGTAATTTCAAACTGCGAATACGTGCAGAGAGCCAGAATTTGGCTCCAAAATATGGCTCAGGCCTCGAAATTGGGATGTTTGGGATATTTTGAAAACTGCAGGGGGGTTTGTGACAAATGTGACCAATACGCCGCTTTCAGAACTTGGCATATGTTGGGTATAAAAAGTCGTAATTTTAAACGGCGAATACGTGCTGAGAGCGAGAATTAGGCTACAAAATATGGCTCAGGCCTCGAAACTGGGATATTTGGGATATTTTGAAAACTGCAGGGGAGTTTGAGCAAAATGTGACTCATTGCCGCTTTCAGAACTTGGCATATGTTGGGTATAAAAAGTCGTAATATCAAACTGCGAATACGTACTGAGAGCCAGAATTTGGCTCCAAAATATGGCTCAGGCCTCGAAATTGGGATGTTTGGGATATTTTGAAAACTGCAGGAGAGTTTGTGCAAAATGTGACCAAACGCCGCTTTCAGTACTTGGCATATGTTGGGTATAAAAAGTCGTAATTTCAAACTGCGAATACGTGCAGAGAGCCAGAATTTGGCTCCAAAATATGGCTCAGGCCTCGAAATTGGGATGTTTGGGATATTTTGAAAACTGCAGGGGGGATTGGGACAAATGTGACCAAACGCCGCTTTCAGTACTTGGCATATGTTGGGTATAATAAGTCGTAATTTCAAACTGCGAATACGTGCAGAGAGCCAGAATTTGGCTCCAAAATATGGCTCAGGCCTCGAAATTGGGATGTTTGGGATATTTTGAAAACTGCAGGGGAGTTTGTGCAAAATGTGACTCACTGCCGCTTTCAGTACTTGGCATATGTTGGGTATAAAAAGTCGTAATTTCAAACTGCGAATACGTGCAGAGAGCCAGAATTTGGCTCCAAAATATGGCTCAGGCCTCGAAATTGGGATGTTTGGGATATTTTGAAAACTGCAGGGAGGTTTGGGACAAATGTGACCAAACGCCGCTTTCAGTACTTGGCATATGTTGGGTATAAAAAGTCGTAATTTCAACCTGCGAATACGTGCAGAGAGCCAGAATTTGGCTCCAAAATATGCCTCAGGCCTCGATATTGGGATGTTTGGGATATTTTGAAAACTGCAGGGGAGTTTTGTGCAAAATGTGACTCACTGCCGCATTCAGTACTTGGCATATGTTGGGTATAAAAAATTCGCAATTTCAAACTGCGAATACGTGCAGAGAGCCAGAATTTGGCTCCAAAATATGGCTCAGGCCGCGAAACTGGGATGTTTGGGATATTTAGAAAAATGCAGGGGAGTTTGTGCAAAATGTGACTCATTGCCGCTTTCAGTACTTGGCATATGTTGGGTATAATAAGTCGTAATTTCAACCTGCGAATACGTGCAGAGAGCCAGAATTTGGCTCCAAAATATGGCTTAGGCCACGACATTGGGATGTTTGGGATATTTTGAAAACTGCAGGGGAGTTTTTGTAAAATGTGACCAAACGCCGCTTTCAGTCCTTTGCATATGTTGGGTATAGTAAGTCGTAATTTCAACCTGCGAATACGTGCAGAGAGACAGAATTTGGTTCCAAAATATGGCTCAGGCCTCGAAATTGGGATGTTTGGGATATTTTGAAAACTGCAGGGGGTTTGGGACAAATGTGACCAAACGCCGCTTTCAGTACTTGGCATATGTTGGGTATAAAAAGTCCTAATTTACAAACTGCGAATACGTGCAGAGAGCCAGAATTTGGCTCCAAAATATGGCTCAGGCCTCGATATTGGGATGTTTGGGATATTTTGAAAACTGCAGGGAGGTTTGGGACAAATGTGACCAAACGCCGCTTTCAGTACTTGGCATATGTTGGGTATAAAAAGTCGTAATATCAAACTGCGAATACGTGCAGAGAGCCAGAATTTGGCTCCAAAATATGGCTCAGGCCTCGATATTGGGATGTTTGGGATATTTTGAAAACTGCAGGGGAGTTTGTGCAAAATGTGATCAAACGCCGCTTTCAGTACTTGGCATATGTTGGGTATAAAAAGTCGTAATTTCAAACTGCGAATACGTGCAGAGAGCCAGAATTTGGCTCCAAAATATTGCTCAGGCCTCGAAATTGGGATGTTTGGGATATTTTGAAAACTGCAGGGGGGGATTGGGACAAATGTGACCAAACGCCGCTTTCAGTACTTGGCATATGTTGGGTATAAAAAGTCGTAATTTCAAACTGCGAATACGTGCAGAGAGCCAGAATTTGGCTCCAAAATATGGCTCAGGCCTCGAAATTGGGATGTTTGGGATATTTTGAAAACTGCAGGGGAGTTTGTGCAAAATGTGACTCACTGCCGCTTTCAGTACTTGGCATATGTTGGGTATAAAAAGTCGTAATTTCAAACTGCGAATACGTGCAGAGAGCCAGAATTTGGCTCCAAAATATGGCTCAGGCCTCGAAATTGGGATGTTTGGGATATTTTGAAAACTGCAGGGAGGTTTGTGACAAATGTGACCAAACGCCGCTTTCAGTACTTGGCATATGTTGGGTATAAAAGTCGTAATTTCAAACTGCGAATACGTGCAGAGAGCCAGAATTTGGCTCCAAAATATGGCTCAGGCCTCGAAATTGGGATGTTTGGGATATTTTGAAAACTGCAGGGAGAGTTTGTGCAAAATGTGACTCACTGCCGCTTTCAGTACTTGGCATATGTTGGGTATAAAAAGTCGTAATTTCAAACTGCGAATACGTGCAGAGAGCCAGAATTTGGCTCCAAAATATGGCTCAGGCCTCGAAATTGGGATGTTTGGGATATTTTGAAAACTGCAGGGGGGTTTGGGCAAATGTGACCAAACGCCGCTTTCAGTACTTGGCATATGTTGGGTATAAAAAGTCGTAATTTCAAACTGCGAATACGTGCAGAGAGCCAGAATTTGGCTCCAAAATATTGCTCAGGCCTCGAAATTGGGATGTTTGGGATATTTTGAAAACTGCAGGGGAGTTTGAGCAAAATGTGACTCACTGCCGCTTTCAGTACTTGGCATATGTTGGGTATAAAAAGTCGTAATATCAAACTGCAAATACATGCAGAGAGCCAGAATTTGGCTCCAAAATATGGCTCAGGCCTCGAAATTGGGATATTTGGGATATTTTGAAAACTGCAGGGGAGTTTGTTCAAAATGTGATTAATTGCCGCTTTCAGTACTTGGCATATGTTGGGTATAAAAAGTCGTAATTTCAAACTGAGAATACGTGCAGAGAGCCAGAATTTGG
Source organism: Procambarus clarkii (assembly GCF_020424385.1). Lineage (NCBI taxonomy): Eukaryota > Metazoa > Arthropoda > Malacostraca > Decapoda > Cambaridae > Procambarus > Procambarus clarkii. Next base: position 51,273 of record NW_025563964.1, on the reverse strand, counting down.
CTCCAAAATATGGCTCAGGCCTCGAAATTGGGATGTTTGGGATATTTTGAAAACTGCAGGGAGTTTGGAACAAATGTGACCAAACGCCGATTTCAGTACATGGCATATGTTGAGTATAAAAAAGTCGCAATTTCAAACTGCGAATACGTGCAGAGAGCCAGAATTTGGCTCGAAAATATGGATCAGGCCTCGAAATTGGGATGTTTGGGATATTTTGAAAACTGCAGGGTGGTTTGGACAAATGTGACCAAACGCCGCTTTCAGTACTTGGCATATGTTGGGTATAAAAAGTCGTAATTTCAAACTGCGAATACGTGCAGAGAGCCAGAATTTGGCTCCAAAATATGGCTCAGGCCTCGAAATTGGGATGTTTGGGATATTTTGAAAACTGCAGGGGAGTTTGTGCAAAATGTGACTCACTGCCGCTTTCAGTACTTGGCATATGTTGGGTATAAAAAGTCGTAATTTCAAACTGCGAATACGTGCAGAGAGCCAGAATTTCGCTCCAAAATATGGCTCAGGCCTCGAAATTGGGATGTTTGGGATATTTTGAAAACTGCAGGGGGGGATTGGGACAAATGTGACCAAACGCCGCTTTCAGTACTTGGCATATGTTGGGTATAAAAAGTCGTAATTTCAAACTGCGAATACGTGCAGAGAGCCAGAATTTGGCTCCAAAATATGGCTCAGGCCTCGATATTGGGATGTTTGGGATATTTTGAAAACTGCAGGGGGGTTTGGGACAAATGTGACCAAACGCCGCTTTCAGTACTTGGCATATGTTGGGTATAAAAAGTCGTAATTTCAAACTGCGAATACGTGCAGAGAGCCAGAATTTAGCTCCAAAATATGGCTCAGGCCTCGAAATTGGGATGTTTGGGATATTTTGAAAACTGCAGGGGGGATTGGGACAAATGTGACCAAACGCCGCTTTCAGTACTTGGCATATGTTGGGTATAAAAAGTCGTAATATCAAACTGCGAATACGTGCAGAGAGCCAGAATTTCGCTCCAAAATATGGCTCAGGCCTCGATATTGGGATGTTTGGGATATTTTGAAAACTGCAGGGGAGTTTGTGCAAAATGTGACCAAACGCCGCTTCAGTACTTGGCATATGTTGGGTATAAAAAGTCGGAATTTCAAACTGCGAATACGTGCAGAGAGCCTAAATTTGGCTCCAAAATATGGCTCAGGCCTCGAAATTGGGATGTTTGGGATATTTTGAAAACTGCAGGGGGTTTGGGACAAATGTGACCAAACGCCGCTTTCAGTACTTGGCATATGTTGGGTATAAAAAGTCGTAATTTCAAACTGCGAATACGTGCAGAGAGCCAGAATTTGGCTCCAAAATATGGCTCAGGCCTCGAAATTGGGATGTTTGGGATATTTTGAAAACTGCAGGGGAGTTTGTGCAAAATGTGACTCACTGCCGCTTTCAGTACTTGGCATATGTTGGGTATAAAAATTCGTAATTTCAACCTGCGAATACGTGCAGAGAACCAGAATTTGGCTCCAAAATATGGCTCAGGCCTCGATATTGGGATGTTTGGGATATTTTGAAAACTGCAGGGGGAGTTTGGCACAAATGTGACCAAACGCCGCTTTCAGTACTTGGCATATGTTGGGTATAAAAAGTCGTAATATCAAACTGCGAATACGTGCAGAGAGCCAGAATTTTGCTCCAAAATATGGCTCAGGCCTCGAAATTGGGATGTTTGGGATATTTTGAAAACTGCAGGGGGGTTTGGGGCAAATGTGACCAAACGCCGCTTTCAGTACTTGGCATATGTTGGGTATAAAAAGTCGTAATTTCAAACTGCGAATACGTGCAGAGAGCCAGAATTTGGCTCCAAAATATGGCTCAGGCCTCGAAATTGGGATGTTTGGGATATTTTGAAAACTGCAGGGGAGTTTGTGCAAAATGTGACCAAACGCCGCTTTCAGTACTTGGCATATGTTGGGTATAAAAAGTCGTAATTTCAAACTGCGAATACGTGCAGAGAGCCAGAATTTGGCTCCAAAATATGGCTCAGGCCTCGATATTGGGATGTTTGGGATATTTTGAAAACTGCAGGGGGGATTGGGACAAATGTGACCAAACGCCGCTTTCAGTACTTGGCATATGTTGGGTATAAAAAGTCGTAATTTCAAACTGCGAATACGTGCAGAGAGCCAGAATTTGGCTCCAAAATATGGCTCAGGCCTCGAAATTGGGATGTTTGGGATATTTTGAAAACTGCAGGGGAGTTTGTGCAAAATGTGACCACTGCCGCTTTCAGTACTTGGCATATGTTGGGTATAAAAAGTCGTAATTTCAAACTGCGAATACGTGCAGAGAGCCAGAATTTGGCTCCAAAATATGGCTCAGGCCTCGAAATTGGGATGTTTGGGATATTTTGAAAACTGCAGGGGAGTTTGTGCAAAATGTGACTCACTGCCGCTTTCAGTACTTGGCATATGTTGGGTATAAAAAGTCGTAATTTCAAACTGCGAATACGTGCAGAGAGCCAGAATTTGGCTCCAAAATATGGCTCAGGCCTCGATATTGGGATGTTTGGGATATTTTGAAAACTGCAGGGAGTTTTGGAACAAATGTGACCAAACGCCGCTTTCAGTACTTGGCATATGTTGGGTATAAAAAGTCGTAATTTCAAACTGCGAATACGTGCAGAGAGCCAGAATTTGGCTCCAAAATATGGCTCAGGCCTCGAAATTGGGATGTTTGGGATATTTTGAAAACTGCAGGGGAGTTTGTGCAAAATGTGACTCACTGCCGCTTTCAGTACTTGGCATATGTTGGGTATAAAAAGTCGTAATTTCAAACTGCGAATACGTGCAGAGAGCCAGAATTTGGCTCCAAAATATGGCTCAGGCCTCGAAATTGGGATGTTTGGGATATTTTGAAAACTGCAGGGAGGTTTGTGACAAATGTGACCAAACGCCGCTTTCAGTACTTGGCATATGTTGGGTATAAAAAGTCGTAATTTCAAACTGCGAATACGTGCAGAGAGCCAGAATTTGGCTCCAAAATATGGCTCAGGCCTCGAAATTGGGATGTTTGGGATATTTTGAAAACTGCAGGGGAGTTTGTGCAAAATGTGACTCACTGCCGCTTTCAGTACTTGGCATATGTTGGGTATAAAAAGTCGTAATTTCAAACTGCGAATACGTGCAGAGAGCCAGAATTTGGCTCCAAAATATGGCTCAGGCCTCGAAATTGGGATGTTTGGGATATTTTGAAAACTGCAGGGGGGTTTGGCAAATGTGACCAAACGCCGCTTTCAGTACTTGGCATATGTTGGGTATAAAAAGTCGTAATTTCAAACTGCGAATACGTGCAGAGAGCCAGAATTTGGCTCCAAAATATGGCTCAGGCCTCGAAATTGGGATGTTTGGGATATTTTGAAAACTGCAGGGGAGTTTGTGCAAAATGTGACTCAACGCCGCTTTCAGTACTTGGCATATGTTGGGTATAAAAAGTCGTAATTTCAAACTGCGAATACGTGCAGAGAGCCAGAATTTGGCTCCAAAATATGGCTCAGGCCTCGATATTGGGATGTTTGGGATATTTTGAAAACTGCAGGGGAGTTTGGGACAAATGTGACCAAACGCCGCTTTCAGTACTTGGCATATGTTGGGTATAAAAAGTCGTAATTTCAAACTGCGAATACGTGCAGAGAGCCAGAATTTGGCTCCAAAATATGGCTCAGGCCTCGAAATTGGGATGTTTGGGATATTTTGAAAACTGCAGGGGGGTTTGGGACAAATGTGACCAAACGCCGCTTTCAGTACTTGGCATATGTTGGGTATAAAAAGTCGTAATTTCAAACTGCGAATACGTGCAGAGAGCCAGAATTTGGCTCCAAAATATGGCTCAGGCCTCGATATTGGGATGTTTGGGATATTTTGAAAACTGCAGGGGAGTTTGTGCAAAATGTGACCAAACGCCGCTTTCAGTACTTGGCATATGTTGGGTATAAAAAGTCGTAATTTCAAACTGCGAATACGTGCAGAGAGCCAGAATTTGGCTCCAAAATATGGCTCAGGCCTCGAAATTGGGATGTTTGGGATATTTTGAAAACTGCAGGGGGGTTTGTGACAAATGTGACTCACTGCCGCTTTCAGTACTTGGCATATGTTGGGTATAAAAAGTCGTAATTTCAAACTGCGAATACGTGCAGAGAGCCAGAATTTGGCTCCAAAATATGGCTCAGGCCTCGAAATTGGGATGTTTGGGATATTTTGAAAACTGCAGGGGAGTTTGTGCAAAATGTGACTCATTGCCGCTTTCAGTACTTGGCATATGTTGGGTATAAAAAGTCGTAATTTCAAACTGCGAATACGTGCAGAGAGCCAGAATTTGGCTCCAAAATATGGCTCAGGCCTCGAAATTGGGATGTTTGGGATATTTTGAAAACTGCAGGGGAGTTTGTGCAAAATGTGACTCACGCCGCTTTCAGTACTTGGCATATGTTGGGTATAAAAAGTCGTAATTTCAAACTGCGAATACGTGCAGAGAGCCAGAATTTGGCTCCAAAATATGGCTCAGGCCTCGAAATTGGGATGTTTGGGATATTTTGAAAACTGCAGGGGAGTTTGTGCAAAATGTGACTCAACGCCGCTTTCAGTACTTGGCATATGTTGGGTATAAAAAGTCGTAATTTCAAACTGCGAATACGTGCAGAGAGCCAGAATTTGGCTCCAAAATATGGCTCAGGCCTCGAAATTGGGATGTTTGGGATATTTTGAAAACTGCAGGGGAGTTTGTGCAAAATGTGACCAAACGCCGCTTTCAGTACTTGGCATATGTTGGGTATAAAAAGTCGTAATTTCAAACTGCGAATACGTGCAGAGAGCCAGAATTTGGCTCCAAAATATGGCTCAGGCCTCGAAATTGGGATGTTTGGGATATTTTGAAAACTGCAGGGGAGTTTGTGCAAAATGTGACCAAACGCCGCTTTCAGTACTTGGCATATGTTGGGTATAAAAAGTCGTAATTTCAAACTGCGAATACGTGCAGAGAGCCAGAATTTGGCTCCAAAATATGGCTCAGGCCTCGAAATTGGGATGTTTGGGATATTTTGAAAACTGCAGGGGAGTTTGTGCAAAATGTGACTCAACGCCGCTTTCAGTACTTGGCATATGTTGGGTATAAAAAGTCGTAATTTCAAACTGCGAATACGTGCAGAGAGCCAGAATTTGGCTCCAAAATATGGCTCAGGCCTCGAAATTGGGATGTTTGGGATATTTTGAAAACTGCAGGGGAGTTTGGGCAAATGTGACCAAACGCCGCTTTCAGTACTTGGCATATGTTGGGTATAAAAAGTCGTAATTTCAAACTGCGAATACGTGCAGAGAGCCAGAATTTGGCTCCAAAATATGGCTCAGGCCTCGAAATTGGGATGTTTGGGATATTTTGAAAACTGCAGGGGAGTTTGTGCAAAATGTGACTCACTGCCGCTTTCAGTACTTGGCATATGTTGGGTATAAAAAGTCGTAATTTCAAACTGCGAATACGTGCAGAGAGCCAGAATTTGGCTCCAAAATATGGCTCAGGCCTCGAAATTGGGATGTTTGGGATATTTTGAAAACTGCAGGGGAGTTTGTGCAAATGTGACCAAACGCCGCTTTCAGTACTTGGCATATGTTGGGTATAAAAAGTCGTAATTTCAAACTGCGAATACGTGCAGAGAGCCAGAATTTGGCTCCAAAATATGGCTCAGGCCTCGAAATTGGGATGTTTGGGATATTTTGAAAACTGCAGGGGAGTTTGTGCAAAATGTGACTCACGCCGCTTTCAGTACTTGGCATATGTTGGGTATAAAAAGTCGTAATTTCAAACTGCGAATACGTGCAGAGAGCCAGAATTTGGCTCCAAAATATGGCTCAGGCCTCGAAATTGGGATGTTTGGGATATTTTGAAAACTGCAGGGGAGTTTGGCAAAATGTGACCAAACGCCGCTTTCAGTACTTGGCATATGTTGGGTATAAAAAGTCGTAATTTCAAACTGCGAATACGTGCAGAGAGCCAGAATTTGGCTCCAAAATATGGCTCAGGCCTCGAAATTGGGATGTTTGGGATATTTTGAAAACTGCAGGGGAGTTTGTGCAAAATGTGACCAAACGCCGCTTTCAGTACTTGGCATATGTTGGGTATAAAAAGTCGTAATTTCAAACTGCGAATACGTGCAGAGAGCCAGAATTTGGCTCCAAAATATGGCTCAGGCCTCGAAATTGGGATGTTTGGGATATTTTGAAAACTGCAGGGGAGTTTGTGCAAAATGTGACCAAACGCCGCTTTCAGTACTTGGCATATGTTGGGTATAAAAAGTCGTAATTTCAAACTGCGAATACGTGCAGAGAGCCAGAATTTGGCTCCAAAATATGGCTCAGGCCTCGAAATTGGGATGTTTGGGATATTTTGAAAACTGCAGGGGAGTTTGTGCAAAATGTGACTCAACGCCGCTTTCAGTACTTGGCATATGTTGGGTATAAAAAGTCGTAATTTCAAACTGCGAATACGTGCAGAGAGCCAGAATTTGGCTCCAAAATATGGCTCAGGCCTCGAAATTGGGATGTTTGGGATATTTTGAAAACTGCAGGGGAGTTTGGGCAAATGTGACCAAACGCCGCTTTCAGTACTTGGCATATGTTGGGTATAAAAAGTCGTAATTTCAAACTGCGAATACGTGCAGAGAGCCAGAATTTGGCTCCAAAATATGGCTCAGGCCTCGAAATTGGGATGTTTGGGATATTTTGAAAACTGCAGGGGAGTTTGTGCAAAATGTGACCAAACGCCGCTTTCAGTACTTGGCATATGTTGGGTATAAAAAGTCGTAATTTCAAACTGCGAATACGTGCAGAGAGCCAGAATTTGGCTCCAAAATATGGCTCAGGCCTCGAAATTGGGATGTTTGGGATATTTTGAAAACTGCAGGGGGTTTTGTGCAAAATGTGACCAAACGCCGCTTTCAGTACTTGGCATATGTTGGGTATAAAAAGTCGTAATTTCAAACTGCGAATACGTGCAGAGAGCCAGAATTTGGCTCCAAAATATGGCTCAGGCCTCGAAATTGGGATGTTTGGGATATTTTGAAAACTGCAGGGGAGTTTGTGCAAAATGTGACCAAACGCCGCTTTCAGTACTTGGCATATGTTGGGTATAAAAAGTCGTAATTTCAAACTGCGAATACGTGCAGAGAGCCAGAATTTGGCTCCAAAATATGGCTCAGGCCTCGAAATTGGGATGTTTGGGATATTTTGAAAACTGCAGGGGAGTTTGTGCAAAATGTGACTCACGCCGCTTTCAGTACTTGGCATATGTTGGGTATAAAAAGTCGTAATTTCAAACTGCGAATACGTGCAGAGAGCCAGAATTTGGCTCCAAAATATGGCTCAGGCCTCGAAATTGGGATGTTTGGGATATTTTGAAAACTGCAGGGGAGTTTGTGCAAAATGTGACCAAACGCCGCTTTCAGTACTTGGCATATGTTGGGTATAAAAAGTCGTAATTTCAAACTGCGAATACGTGCAGAGAGCCAGAATTTGGCTCCAAAATATGGCTCAGGCCTCGAAATTGGGATGTTTGGGATATTTTGAAAACTGCAGGGGAGTTTGTGCAAAATGTGACTCACTGCCGCTTTCAGTACTTGGCATATGTTGGGTATAAAAAGTCGTAATTTCAAACTGCGAATACGTGCAGAGAGCCAGAATTTGGCTCCAAAATATGGCTCAGGCCTCGAAATTGGGATGTTTGGGATATTTTGAAAACTGCAGGGGAGTTTGTGCAAAATGTGACCAAACGCCGCTTTCAGTACTTGGCATATGTTGGGTATAAAAAGTCGTAATTTCAAACTGCGAATACGTGCAGAGAGCCAGAATTTGGCTCCAAAATATGGCTCAGGCCTCGAAATTGGGATGTTTGGGATATTTTGAAAACTGCAGGGGAGTTTGTGCAAAATGTGACTCAACGCCGCTTTCAGTACTTGGCATATGTTGGGTATAAAAAGTCGTAATTTCAAACTGCGAATACGTGCAGAGAGCCAGAATTTGGCTCCAAAATATGGCTCAGGCCTCGAAATTGGGATGTTTGGGATATTTTGAAAACTGCAGGGGAGTTTGTGCAAAATGTGACCAAACGCCGCTTTCAGTACTTGGCATATGTTGGGTATAAAAAGTCGTAATTTCAAACTGCGAATACGTGCAGAGAGCCAGAATTTGGCTCCAAAATATGGCTCAGGCCTCGAAATTGGGATGTTTGGGATATTTTGAAAACTGCAGGGGAGTTTGTGCAAAATGTGACTCAACGCCGCTTTCAGTACTTGGCATATGTTGGGTATAAAAAGTCGTAATTTCAAACTGCGAATACGTGCAGAGAGCCAGAATTTGGCTCCAAAATATGGCTCAGGCCTCGAAATTGGGATGTTTGGGATATTTTGAAAACTGCAGGGGAGTTTGTGACAAATGTGACCAAACGCCGCTTTCAGTACTTGGCATATGTTGGGTATAAAAAGTCGTAATTTCAAACTGCGAATACGTGCAGAGAGCCAGAATTTGGCTCCAAAATATGGCTCAGGCCTCGATATTGGGATGTTTGGGATATTTTGAAAACTGCAGGGGAGTTTGTGCAAAATGTGACCAAACGCCGCTTTCAGTACTTGGCATATGTTGGGTATAAAAAGTCGTAATTTCAAACTGCGAATACGTGCAGAGAGCCAGAATTTGGCTCCAAAATATGGCTCAGGCCTCGAAATTGGGATGTTTGGGATATTTTGAAAACTGCAGGGGAGTTTGTGCAAAATGTGACCAAACGCCGCTTTCAGTACTTGGCATATGTTGGGTATAAAAGTCGTAATTTCAAACTGCGAATACGTGCAGAGAGCCAGAATTTGGCTCCAAAATATGGCTCAGGCCTCGAAATTGGGATGTTTGGGATATTTTGAAAACTGCAGGGGGGTTTGTGCAAAATGTGACCAAACGCCGCTTTCAGTACTTGGCATATGTTGGGTATAAAAAGTCGTAATTTCAAACTGCGAATACGTGCAGAGAGCCAGAATTTGGCTCCAAAATATGGCTCAGGCCTCGATATTGGGATGTTTGGGATATTTTGAAAACTGCAGGGGAGTTTGTGCAAAATGTGACCAAACGCCGCTTTCAGTACTTGGCATATGTTGGGTATAAAAAGTCGTAATTTCAAACTGCGAATACGTGCAGAGAGCCAGAATTTGGCTCCAAAATATGGCTCAGGCCTCGAAATTGGGATGTTTGGGATATTTTGAAAACTGCAGGGGAGTTTGTGCAAAATGTGACCAAACGCCGCTTTCAGTACTTGGCATATGTTGGGTATAAAAAGTCGTAATTTCAAACTGCGAATACGTGCAGAGAGCCAGAATTTGGCTCCAAAATATGGCTCAGGCCTCGAAATTGGGATGTTTGGGATATTTTGAAAACTGCAGGGGAGTTTGTGCAAAATGTGACTCAACGCCGCTTTCAGTACTTGGCATATGTTGGGTATAAAAAGTCGTAATTTCAAACTGCGAATACGTGCAGAGAGCCAGAATTTGGCTCCAAAATATGGCTCAGGCCTCGAAATTGGGATGTTTGGGATATTTTGAAAACTGCAGGGGAGTTTGTGCAAAATGTGACTCAACGCCGCTTTCAGTACTTGGCATATGTTGGGTATAAAAAGTCGTAATTTCAAACTGCGAATACGTGCAGAGAGCCAGAATTTGGCTCCAAAATATGGCTCAGGCCTCGATATTGGGATGTTTGGGATATTTTGAAAACTGCAGGGGAGTTTGTGCAAAATGTGACCAAACGCCGCTTTCAGTACTTGGCATATGTTGGGTATAAAAAGTCGTAATTTCAAACTGCGAATACGTGCAGAGAGCCAGAATTTGGCTCCAAAATATGGCTCAGGCCTCGAAATTGGGATGTTTGGGATATTTTGAAAACTGCAGGGGAGTTTGTGCAAAATGTGACCAAACGCCGCTTTCAGTACTTGGCATATGTTGGGTATAAAAAGTCGTAATTTCAAACTGCGAATACGTGCAGAGAGCCAGAATTTGGCTCCAAAATATGGCTCAGGCCTCGAAATTGGGATGTTTGGGATATTTTGAAAACTGCAGGGGAGTTTGTGCAAAATGTGACTCAACGCCGCTTTCAGTACTTGGCATATGTTGGGTATAAAAAGTCGTAATTTCAAACTGCGAATACGTGCAGAGAGCCAGAATTTGGCTCCAAAATATGGCTCAGGCCTCGAAATTGGGATGTTTGGGATATTTTGAAAACTGCAGGGGGTTTTGGGACAAATGTGACCAAACGCCGCTTTCAGTACTTGGCATATGTTGGGTATAAAAAGTCGTAATTTCAAACTGCGAATACGTGCAGAGAGCCAGAATTTGGCTCCAAAATATGGCTCAGGCCTCGAAATTGGGATGTTTGGGATATTTTGAAAACTGCAGGGGAGTTTGTGCAAAATGTGACTCATTGCCGCTTTCAGTACTTGGCATATGTTGGGTATAAAAAGTCGTAATTTCAAACTGCGAATACGTGCAGAGAGCCAGAATTTGGCTCCAAAATATGGCTCAGGCCTCGATATTGGGATGTTTGGGATATTTTGAAAACTGCAGGGGGGTTTGGGACAAATGTGACCAAACGCCGCTTTCAGTACTTGGCATATGTTGGGTATAAAAAGTCGTAATTTCAAACTGCGAATACGTGCAGAGAGCCAGAATTTGGCTCCAAAATATGGCTCAGGCCTCGAAATTGGGATGTTTGGGATATTTTGAAAACTGCAGGGGAGTTTGTGCAAAATGTGACCAAACGCCGCTTTCAGTACTTGGCATATGTTGGGTATAAAAAGTCGTAATTTCAAACTGCGAATACGTGCAGAGAGCCAGAATTTGGCTCCAAAATATGGCTCAGGCCTCGAAATTGGGATGTTTGGGATATTTTGAAAACTGCAGGGGAGTTTGTGCAAATGTGACCAAACGCCGCTTTCAGTACTTGGCATATGTTGGGTATAAAAAGTCGTAATTTCAAACTGCGAATACGTGCAGAGAGCCAGAATTTGGCTCCAAAATATGGCTCAGGCCTCGAAATTGGGATGTTTGGGATATTTTGAAAACTGCAGGGGAGTTTGTGCAAAATGTGACCAAACGCCGCTTTCAGTACTTGGCATATGTTGGGTATAAAAAGTCGTAATTTCAAACTGCGAATACGTGCAGAGAGCCAGAATTTGGCTCCAAAATATGGCTCAGGCCTCGAAATTGGGATGTTTGGGATATTTTGAAAACTGCAGGGGAGTTTGTGCAAAATGTGACCAAACGCCGCTTTCAGTACTTGGCATATGTTGGGTATAAAAAGTCGTAATTTCAAACTGCGAATACGTGCAGAGAGCCAGAATTTGGCTCCAAAATATGGCTCAGGCCTCGAAATTGGGATGTTTGGGATATTTTGAAAACTGCAGGGGAGTTTGTGCAAAATGTGACCAAACGCCGCTTTCAGTACTTGGCATATGTTGGGTATAAAAAGTCGTAATTTCAAACTGCGAATACGTGCAGAGAGCCAGAATTTGGCTCCAAAATATGGCTCAGGCCTCGAAATTGGGATGTTTGGGATATTTTGAAAACTGCAGGGGAGTTTGTGCAAAATGTGACCAAACGCCGCTTTCAGTACTTGGCATATGTTGGGTATAAAAAGTCGTAATTTCAAACTGCGAATACGTGCAGAGAGCCAGAATTTGGCTCCAAAATATGGCTCAGGCCTCGAAATTGGGATGTTTGGGATATTTTGAAAACTGCAGGGGAGTTTGTGCAAAATGTGACCAAACGCCGCTTTCAGTACTTGGCATATGTTGGGTATAAAAAGTCGTAATTTCAAACTGCGAATACGTGCAGAGAGCCAGAATTTGGCTCCAAAATATGGCTCAGGCCTCGAAATTGGGATGTTTGGGATATTTTGAAAACTGCAGGGGAGTTTGTGCAAAATGTGACCAAACGCCGCTTTCAGTACTTGGCATATGTTGGGTATAAAAAGTCGTAATTTCAAACTGCGAATACGTGCAGAGAGCCAGAATTTGGCTCCAAAATATGGCTCAGGCCTCGAAATTGGGATGTTTGGGATATTTTGAAAACTGCAGGGGAGTTTGTGCAAAATGTGACTCAACGCCGCTTTCAGTACTTGGCATATGTTGGGTATAAAAAGTCGTAATTTCAAACTGCGAATACGTGCAGAGAGCCAGAATTTGGCTCCAAAATATGGCTCAGGCCTCGAAATTGGGATGTTTGGGATATTTTGAAAACTGCAGGGGGGTTTGTGCAAAATGTGACCAAACGCCGCTTTCAGTACTTGGCATATGTTGGGTATAAAAAGTCGTAATTTCAAACTGCGAATACGTGCAGAGAGCCAGAATTTGGCTCCAAAATATGGCTCAGGCCTCGAAATTGGGATGTTTGGGATATTTTGAAAACTGCAGGGGAGTTTGTGCAAAATGTGACTCAAACGCCGCTTTCAGTACTTGGCATATGTTGGGTATAAAAAGTCGTAATTTCAAACTGCGAATACGTGCAGAGAGCCAGAATTTGGCTCCAAAATATGGCTCAGGCCTCGAAATTGGGATGTTTGGGATATTTTGAAAACTGCAGGGGGTTTGGGCAAATGTGACCAAACGCCGCTTTCAGTACTTGGCATATGTTGGGTATAAAAAGTCGTAATTTCAAACTGCGAATACGTGCAGAGAGCCAGAATTTGGCTCCAAAATATGGCTCAGGCCTCGAAATTGGGATGTTTGGGATATTTTGAAAACTGCAGGGGAGTTTGTGCAAAATGTGACCAAACGCCGCTTTCAGTACTTGGCATATGTTGGGTATAAAAAGTCGTAATTTCAAACTGCGAATACGTGCAGAGAGCCAGAATTTGGCTCCAAAATATGGCTCAGGCCTCGAAATTGGGATGTTTGGGATATTTTGAAAACTGCAGGGGAGTTTGTGCAAAATGTGACCAAACGCCGCTTTCAGTACTTGGCATATGTTGGGTATAAAAAGTCGTAATTTCAAACTGCGAATACGTGCAGAGAGCCAGAATTTGGCTCCAAAATATGGCTCAGGCCTCGAAATTGGGATGTTTGGGATATTTTGAAAACTGCAGGGGAGTTTGTGCAAAATGTGACCAAACGCCGCTTTCAGTACTTGGCATATGTTGGGTATAAAAAGTCGTAATTTCAAACTGCGAATACGTGCAGAGAGCCAGAATTTGGCTCCAAAATATGGCTCAGGCCTCGAAATTGGGATGTTTGGGATATTTTGAAAACTGCAGGGGGGTTTGTGCAAAATGTGACCAAACGCCGCTTTCAGTACTTGGCATATGTTGGGTATAAAAAGTCGTAATTTCAAACTGCGAATACGTGCAGAGAGCCAGAATTTGGCTCCAAAATATGGCTCAGGCCTCGAAATTGGGATGTTTGGGATATTTTGAAAACTGCAGGGGAGTTTGTGCAAAATGTGACTCAACGCCGCTTTCAGTACTTGGCATATGTTGGGTATAAAAAGTCGTAATTTCAAACTGCGAATACGTGCAGAGAGCCAGAATTTGGCTCCAAAATATGGCTCAGGCCTCGAAATTGGGATGTTTGGGATATTTTGAAAACTGCAGGGGAGTTTGTGCAAATGTGACCAAACGCCGCTTTCAGTACTTGGCATATGTTGGGTATAAAAAGTCGTAATTTCAAACTGCGAATACGTGCAGAGAGCCAGAATTTGGCTCCAAAATATGGCTCAGGCCTCGAAATTGGGATGTTTGGGATATTTTGAAAACTGCAGGGGAGTTTGTGCAAAATGTGACTCATTGCCGCTTTCAGTACTTGGCATATGTTGGGTATAAAAAGTCGTAATTTCAAACTGCGAATACGTGCAGAGAGCCAGAATTTGGCTCCAAAATATGGCTCAGGCCTCGATATTGGGATGTTTGGGATATTTTGAAAACTGCAGGGGGGTTGGGACAAATGTGACCAAACGCCGCTTTCAGTACTTGGCATATGTTGGGTATAAAAAGTCGTAATTTCAAACTGCGAATACGTGCAGAGAGCCAGAATTTGGCTCCAAAATATGGCTCAGGCCTCGAAATTGGGATGTTTGGGATATTTTGAAAACTGCAGGGGAGTTTGTGCAAAATGTGACTCAACGCCGCTTTCAGTACTTGGCATATGTTGGGTATAAAAAGTCGTAATTTCAAACTGCGAATACGTGCAGAGAGCCAGAATTTGGCTCCAAAATATGGCTCAGGCCTCGAAATTGGGATGTTTGGGATATTTTGAAAACTGCAGGGGAGTTTGTGCAAAATGTGACTCAACGCCGCTTTCAGTACTTGGCATATGTTGGGTATAAAAAGTCGTAATTTCAAACTGCGAATACGTGCAGAGAGCCAGAATTTGGCTCCAAAATATGGCTCAGGCCTCGAAATTGGGATGTTTGGGATATTTTGAAAACTGCAGGGGAGTTTGTGCAAAATGTGACCAAACGCCGCTTTCAGTACTTGGCATATGTTGGGTATAAAAAGTCGTAATTTCAAACTGCGAATACGTGCAGAGAGCCAGAATTTGGCTCCAAAATATGGCTCAGGCCTCGAAATTGGGATGTTTGGGATATTTTGAAAACTGCAGGGGAGTTTGTGCAAAATGTGACTCAACGCCGCTTTCAGTACTTGGCATATGTTGGGTATAAAAAGTCGTAATTTCAAACTGCGAATACGTGCAGAGAGCCAGAATTTGGCTCCAAAATATGGCTCAGGCCTCGATATTGGGATGTTTGGGATATTTTGAAAACTGCAGGGGAGTTTGTGCAAAATGTGACCAAACGCCGCTTTCAGTACTTGGCATATGTTGGGTATAAAAAGTCGTAATTTCAAACTGCGAATACGTGCAGAGAGCCAGAATTTGGCTCCAAAATATGGCTCAGGCCTCGAAATTGGGATGTTTGGGATATTTTGAAAACTGCAGGGGAGTTTGTGCAAAATGTGACTCAACGCCGCTTTCAGTACTTGGCATATGTTGGGTATAAAAAGTCGTAATTTCAAACTGCGAATACGTGCAGAGAGCCAGAATTTGGCTCCAAAATATGGCTCAGGCCTCGAAATTGGGATGTTTGGGATATTTTGAAAACTGCAGGGGAGTTTGTGCAAAATGTGACTCAACGCCGCTTTCAGTACTTGGCATATGTTGGGTATAAAAAGTCGTAATTTCAAACTGCGAATACGTGCAGAGAGCCAGAATTTGGCTCCAAAATATGGCTCAGGCCTCGATATTGGGATGTTTGGGATATTTTGAAAACTGCAGGGGAGTTTGTGCAAAATGTGACCAAACGCCGCTTTCAGTACTTGGCATATGTTGGGTATAAAAAGTCGTAATTTCAAACTGCGAATACGTGCAGAGAGCCAGAATTTGGCTCCAAAATATGGCTCAGGCCTCGAAATTGGGATGTTTGGGATATTTTGAAAACTGCAGGGGAGTTTGTGCAAAATGTGACCAAACGCCGCTTTCAGTACTTGGCATATGTTGGGTATAAAAAGTCGTAATTTCAAACTGCGAATACGTGCAGAGAGCCAGAATTTGGCTCCAAAATATGGCTCAGGCCTCGAAATTGGGATGTTTGGGATATTTTGAAAACTGCAGGGGAGTTTGTGCAAAATGTGACTCAACGCCGCTTTCAGTACTTGGCATATGTTGGGTATAAAAAGTCGTAATTTCAAACTGCGAATACGTGCAGAGAGCCAGAATTTGGCTCCAAAATATGGCTCAGGCCTCGAAATTGGGATGTTTGGGATATTTTGAAAACTGCAGGGGGGTTTGGGACAAATGTGACCAAACGCCGCTTTCAGTACTTGGCATATGTTGGGTATAAAAAGTCGTAATTTCAAACTGCGAATACGTGCAGAGAGCCAGAATTTGGCTCCAAAATATGGCTCAGGCCTCGATATTGGGATGTTTGGGATATTTTGAAAACTGCAGGGGAGTTTGTGCAAAATGTGACCAAACGCCGCTTTCAGTACTTGGCATATGTTGGGTATAAAAAGTCGTAATTTCAAACTGCGAATACGTGCAGAGAGCCAGAATTTGGCTCCAAAATATGGCTCAGGCCTCGAAATTGGGATGTTTGGGATATTTTGAAAACTGCAGGGGAGTTTGTGCAAAATGTGACCAAACGCCGCTTTCAGTACTTGGCATATGTTGGGTATAAAAAGTCGTAATTTCAAACTGCGAATACGTGCAGAGAGCCAGAATTTGGCTCCAAAATATGGCTCAGGCCTCGAAATTGGGATGTTTGGGATATTTTGAAAACTGCAGGGGAGTTTGTGCAAAATGTGACTCATTGCCGCTTTCAGTACTTGGCATATGTTGGGTATAAAAAGTCGTAATATCAAACTGCGAATACGTGTATAGAGCCAGAATTTGGCTCCAAAATATGGCTAAGGCCTCGATATTGGGATGTTTGGGATATTTTGAAAACTGCAGGTTTGATTGGGACAAATGTGACCAAACGCAGCTTTAAGTACTTTGCATATGTTGGGTATAAAAAAGTCGCAATTTCAAACTGTGAATACGTGCAGAGAGCGAGAATTTGGCTCCAAAATATTGCTCAGGCCTCGAAATTGGGATATTTGTGATATTTTGAAAACTGCAGGGGAGTTTGTTCAAAATGTGACTCACTGCCACTTTCAGGACTTGGCATTTGTTGGGTATAAAAAGTCGTAATTTCAAACTGCGAATACGTGCAGAGAGCCAGAATTTGGCTCCAAAATATGGCTCAGGCCTCGAAATTGGGATGTTTGGGATATTTTGAAAACTGCAGGGGAGTTTGTGCAAAATGTGACTCAACGCCGCTTTCAGTACTTGGCATATGTTGGGTATAAAAAGTCGTAATTTCAAACTGCGAATACGTGCAGAGAGCCAGAATTTGGCTCCAAAATATGGCTCAGGCCTCGAAATTGGGATGTTTGGGATATTTTGAAAACTGCAGGGGAGTTTGTGACAAATGTGACCAAACGCCGCTTTCAGTACTTGGCATATGTTGGGTATAAAAAGTCGTAATTTCAAACTGCGAATACGTGCAGAGAGCCAGAATTTGGCTCCAAAATATGGCTCAGGCCTCGAAATTGGGATGTTTGGGATATTTTGAAAACTGCAGGGGAGTTTGTGCAAAATGTGACTCACTGCCGCTTTCAGTACTTGGCATATGTTGGGTATAAAAAGTCGTAATTTCAAACTGCGAATACGTGCAGAGAGCCAGAATTTGGCTCCAAAATATGGCTCAGGCCTCGAAATTGGGATGTTTGGGATATTTTGAAAACTGCAGGGGAGTTTGTGCAAAATGTGACTCATTGCCGCTTTCAGTACTTGGCATATGTTGGGTATAAAAGTCGTAATTTCAAACTGCGAATACGTGCAGAGAGCCAGAATTTGGCTCCAAAATATGGCTCAGGCCTCGATATTGGGATGTTTGGGATATTTTGAAAACTGCAGGGGGGATTGGGACAAATGTGACCAAACGCCGCTTTCAGTACTTGGCATATGTTGGGTATAAAAAGTCGGAATTTAACACTGCGAATACGTGCAGAGAGCCAGAATTTGGCTCCAAAATATGGCTCAGGCCTCGATATTGGGATGTTTGGGATATTTTGAAAACTGCAGGGGAGTTTGTGCAAAATGTGACCAAACGCCACTTTCAGTACTTGGCATATGTTGGGTATAAAAAGTCGTAATTTCAAACTGCGAATACGTGCAGAGAGCCAGAATTTGGCTCCAAAATATGGCTCAGGCCTCGATATTGGGATGTTTGGGATATTTTGAAAACTGCAGGGGAGTTTGTGCAAAATGTGACTCACTGCCGCTTTCAGTACTTGGCATATGTTGGGTATAAAAAGTCGGAATTTCAAACTGCGAATACGTGCAGAGAGCCAGAATTTGGCTCCAAAATATGGCTCAGGCCTCGAAATTGGGATGTTTGGGATATTTTGAAAACTGCAGGGGGGATTGGGACAAATGTGACCAAACGACGCTTTCAGTACTTGGCATATGTTGGGTATAAAAGTCGTAATTTCAAACTGCGAATACGTGCAGAGAGCCAGAATTTGGCTCCAAAATATGGCTCAGGCCTCGAAATTGGGATGTTTGGGATATTTTGAAAACTGCAGGAGAGTTTTTGCAAAATGTGACTCATTGCCGCTTTCAGTACTTGGCATATGTTGGGTATAATAAGTCGTAATTTCAAACTGCGAATACGTGCAGAGCAAGAATTTGGCTCCAAAATATGGCTCAGGCCTCGATATTGGGATGTTTGGGAAATTTTGAAAACTGCAGGGGGGATTGGGACAAATGTGACCAAACGCCGCTTTCAGTACTTGGCATATGTTGGGTATAATAAGTCGTAATTTCAAACTGCGAATACGTGCAGAGCAAGAATTTGGCTCCAAAATATGGCTCAGGCCTCGATATTGGGATGTTTGGGATATTTTGAAAACTGCAGGGGAGTTTGTGCAAAATGTGACCAAACGCCACTTTCAGTACTTGGCATATGTTGGGTATAAAAAGTCGTAATTTCAAACTGCGAATACGTGCAGAGAGCCAGAATTTGGCTCCAAAATATGGCTCAGGCCTCGAAATTGGGATGTTTGGGATATTTTGAAAACTGCAGGGGAGTTTGTGCAAAATGTGACCAAACGCCGCTTTCAGTACTTGGCATATGTTGGGTATAATAAGTCGTAATTTCAAACTGCGAATACGTGCAGAGAGCCAGAATTTGGCTCCAAAATATGGCTCAGGCCTCGATATTGGGATGTTTGGGATATTTTGAAAACTGCAGGGGAGTTTGTGCAAAATGTGACTCAACGCCGCTTTCAGTACTTGGCATATGTTGGGTATAAAAAGTCGTAATTTCAAACTGCGAATACGTGCAGAGAGCCAGAATTTGGCTCCAAAATATGGCTCAGGCCTCGAAATTGGGATGTTTGGGATATTTTGAAAACTGCAGGGGAGTTTGTGCAAAATGTGACCAAACGCCGCTTTCAGTACTTGGCATATGTTGGGCATAAAAAGTCGTAATTTCAAACTGCGAATACGTGCATAGAGCCAGAATTTTGTTCCAAAATATGGCTCTGGCCTCGTAATTGGGATGTTTGGAATATTTTGAAAACTGCAGGGGAGTTTGTGCAAAATGTGACTCACTGCCGCTTTCATTACTTCGCATATGTTGGGTATAAAAAGTCGTAATATCAAACTGCGAATACGTGCATAAAGCCAGAATTTGGCTCCAAAATATGGCTCAGGCCTCGAAATTGGGATGTTTGGGACATTTTGAAAATTGCAGGGGGGATTGGGACAAATGTGACCAAACGCCGCTTTCAGTACTTCGCATATGTTGGGTATAAAAAAGTCGTAATTTCAAACTGCGAATACATGCAGAGAGCCAGAATTTGGCTCCAATATATGGGTCAGGCCTCGAAATTGGGATGTTTGGGATATTTTTAAAACTGCAGGGGAATTTGTGCAAAATGTGACTCATTGCCGCTTTCATTACTTGGCATATGTTGGGTATAATAAGTCGTAATATCAAACTGCGAATACGTGCAGAGAGCCAGAATTTGGCTCCAAAATATGGCTCAGGCCTAGATATTGGGATGTTTGGGATATTTTGAAAACTGCAGGGGGGTTTGGACAAATGTGACCAAACGCCGCTTTCAGTACTTGGCATATGTTGGGTATAAAAAGTCGTAATTTCAAACTGCGAATACGTGCAGAGAGTAAGAATTTGGCTCCAATATGTGGCTCAGGCCTCGAAATTGGGATGTTTGGGATATTTTGAAAACTGCAGGGGAGTTTGTGCAAAATGTGACTCAAACGCCGCTTTCAGTACTTGGCATATGTTGGGTATAAAAAGTCGTAATTTCAAACTGCGAATACGTGCAGAGAGCCAGAATTTGGCTCCAAAATATGGCTCAGGCCTCGATATTGGGATGTTTGGGATATTTTGAAAACTGCAGGGGAGTTTGTGCAAAATGTGACCAAACGCCGCTTTCAGTACTTGGCATATGTTGGGTATAAAAAGTCGTAATTTCAAACTGCGAATACGTGCAGAGAGCCAGAATTTGGCTCCAAAATATGGCTCAGGCCTCGATATTGGGATGTTTGGGAATTTTGAAAACTGCAGGGGAGTTTGTGCAAAATGTGACTCACTGCCGCTTTCAGTACTTGGCATATGTTGGGTATAAAAAGTCGTAATTTCAAACTGCGAATACGTGCAGAGAGCCAGAATTTGGCTCCAAAATATGGCTCAGGCCTCGAAATTGGGATATTTGGGATATTTTGAAAACTGGAGGGAGGTTTGGGACAAATGTGACCAAACGCCGCTTTCAGTACTTGGCATATGTTGGGTATAAAAAGTCGTAATTTCAAACTGCGAATACGTGCAGAGAGCCAGAATTTGGCTCCAAAATATGGCTCAGGCCTCGAAATTGGGATGTTTGGGATATTTTGAAAACTGCAGGGGAGTTTTTGCAAAATGTGACTCATTGCCGCTTTCAGTACTTGGCATATGTTGGGTATAATAAGTCGTAATTTCAACCTGCGAATACGTGCAGAGAGCCAGAATTTGGCTCCAAAATATGGCTCAGGCCTCGATATTGGGATGTTTGGGATATTTTGAAAACTGCAGGGGGGATTGGGACAAATGTGACCAAACGCCGCTTTCAGTACTTGGCATATGTTGGGTATAAAAAAGTCGCAATTTGAAACTGCGAATACGTGCAGAGAGCCAGAATTTGGCTCCAAAATATGGCTCAGGCCTCGATATTGGGATGTTTGGGATATTTTGAAAACTGCAGGGGAGTTTGTGCAAAATGTGACCAAACGCCGCTTTCAGTACTTGGCATATGTTGGGTATAAAAAGTCGTAATTTCAAACTGCGAATACGTGCAGAGAGCCAGAATTTGGCTCCAAAATATGGCTCAGGCCTCGAAATTGGGATGTTTGGGATATTTTGAAAACTGCAGGGGAGTTTGTGCAAAATGTGACTCAACGCCGCTTTCAGTACTTGGCATATGTTGGGTATAAAAAGTCGTAATTTCAAACTGCGAATACGTGCAGAGAGCCAGAATTTGGCTCCAAAATATGGCTCAGGCCTCGAAATTGGGATGTTTGGGATATTTTGAAAACTGCAGGGGAGTTTGTGCAAAATGTGACCAAACGCCGCTTTCAGTACTTGGCATATGTTGGGTATAAAAAGTCGTAATTTCAAACTGCGAATACGTGCAGAGAGCCAGAATTTGGCTCCAAAATATGGCTCAGGCCTCGAAATTGGGATGTTTGGGATATTTTGAAAACTGCAGGGGAGTTTGTGCAAAATGTGACTCAACGCCGCTTTCAGTACTTGGCATATGTTGGGTATAAAAAGTCGTAATTTCAAACTGCGAATACGTGCAGAGAGCCAGAATTTGGCTCCAAAATATGGCTCAGGCCTCGAAATTGGGATGTTTGGGATATTTTGAAAACTGCAGGGGAGTTTGTGCAAAATGTGACCAAACGCCGCTTTCAGTACTTGGCATATGTTGGGTATAAAAAGTCGTAATTTCAAACTGCGAATACGTGCAGAGAGCCAGAATTTGGCTCCAAAATATGGCTCAGGCCTCGAAATTGGGATGTTTGGGATATTTTGAAAACTGCAGGGGAGTTTGTGCAAAATGTGACTCACTGCCGCTTTCAGTACTTGGCATATGTTGGGTATAAAAAGTCGTAATTTCAAACTGCGAATACGTGCAGAGAGCCAGAATTTGGCTCCAAAATATGGCTCAGGCCTCGAAATTGGGATGTTTGGGATATTTTGAAAACTGCAGGGGAGTTTGTGCAAAATGTGACCAAACGCCGCTTTCAGTACTTGGCATATGTTGGGTATAAAAAGTCGTAATTTCAAACTGCGAATACGTGCAGAGAGCCAGAATTTGGCTCCAAAATATGGCTCAGGCCTCGAAATTGGGATGTTTGGGATATTTTGAAAACTGCAGGGGAGTTTGTGCAAAATGTGACTCAACGCCGCTTTCAGTACTTGGCATATGTTGGGTATAAAAAGTCGTAATTTCAAACTGCGAATACGTGCAGAGAGCCAGAATTTGGCTCCAAAATATGGCTCAGGCCTCGAAATTGGGATGTTTGGGATATTTTGAAAACTGCAGGGGGGTTTGGGACAAATGTGACCAAACGCCGCTTTCAGTACTTGGCATATGTTGGGTATAAAAAGTCGTAATTTCAAACTGCGAATACGTGCAGAGAGCCAGAATTTGGCTCCAAAATATGGCTCAGGCCTCGATATTGGGATGTTTGGGATATTTTGAAAACTGCAGGGGAGTTTGTGCAAAATGTGACCAAACGCCGCTTTCAGTACTTGGCATATGTTGGGTATAAAAAGTCGTAATTTCAAACTGCGAATACGTGCAGAGAGCCAGAATTTGGCTCCAAAATATGGCTCAGGCCTCGAAATTGGGATGTTTGGGATATTTTGAAAACTGCAGGGGAGTTTGTGCAAAATGTGACTCAACGCCGCTTTCAGTACTTGGCATATGTTGGGTATAAAAAGTCGTAATTTCAAACTGCGAATACGTGCAGAGAGCCAGAATTTGGCTCCAAAATATGGCTCAGGCCTCGAAATTGGGATGTTTGGGATATTTTGAAAACTGCAGGGGAGTTTGTGCAAAATGTGACCAAACGCCGCTTTCAGTACTTGGCATATGTTGGGTATAAAAAGTCGTAATTTCAAACTGCGAATACGTGCAGAGAGCCAGAATTTGGCTCCAAAATATGGCTCAGGCCTCGAAATTGGGATGTTTGGGATATTTTGAAAACTGCAGGGGAGTTTGTGCAAAATGTGACTCAAACCGCTTTCAGTACTTGGCATATGTTGGGTATAAAAAGTCGTAATTTCAAACTGCGAATACGTGCAGAGAGCCAGAATTTGGCTCCAAAATATGGCTCAGGCCTCGAAATTGGGATGTTTGGGATATTTTGAAAACTGCAGGGGAGTTTGTGCAAAATGTGACCAAACGCCGCTTTCAGTACTTGGCATATGTTGGGTATAAAAAGTCGTAATTTCAAACTGCGAATACGTGCAGAGAGCCAGAATTTGGCTCCAAAATATGGCTCAGGCCTCGATATTGGGATGTTTGGGATATTTTGAAAACTGCAGGGAGTTTGGGACAAAATGTGACCAAACGCCGCTTTCAGTACTTGGCATATGTTGGGTATAAAAAGTCGTAATTTCAAACTGCGAATACGTGCAGAGAGCCAGAATTTGGCTCCAAAATATGGCTCAGGCCTCGAAATTGGGATGTTTGGGATATTTTGAAAACTGCAGGGGAGTTTGTGCAAAATGTGACCAAACGCCGCTTTCAGTACTTGGCATATGTTGGGTATAAAAAGTCGTAATTTCAAACTGCGAATACGTGCAGAGAGCCAGAATTTGGCTCCAAAATATGGCTCAGGCCTCGAAATTGGGATGTTTGGGATATTTTGAAAACTGCAGGGGGGTTTGTGCAAAATGTGACCAAACGCCGCTTTCAGTACTTGGCATATGTTGGGTATAAAAAGTCGTAATTTCAAACTGCGAATACGTGCAGAGAGCCAGAATTTGGCTCCAAAATATGGCTCAGGCCTCGAAATTGGGATGTTTGGGATATTTTGAAAACTGCAGGGGAGTTTGTGCAAAATGTGACCAAACGCCGCTTTCAGTACTTGGCATATGTTGGGTATAAAAAGTCGTAATTTCAAACTGCGAATACGTGCAGAGAGCCAGAATTTGGCTCCAAAATATGGCTCAGGCCTCGAAATTGGGATGTTTGGGATATTTTGAAAACTGCAGGGGAGTTTGTGCAAATGTGACCAAACCCTGCTTTTAGTACTTGGCATATGTTGGGTATATAAAGTCGTAATTTCACACTGCGAATACGAGAAGGGAGCCAGAATGTGGCTCCAAAATATGGCTCCGGCCTCGAAATTGGGATATTTGGGATATTTTGAAAACTGCAGGGGAGTTTGGGCAAAATGTGACTCACTGCCGCTTTCAATACATGGCATAAGTTGGGAATAAAAAATCGTAATTTCAAACTGCGAATACGTGCAGAGAACCAGAATTTGGCTCCAAAATATGGCTCAGGCCTCGAAAGTGGAATGTTTGGGATATTTTGAAAACTGCAGGGGGGATTGAGACAATGTGACCAAACGCCGCTTTCAGTACTTGGCATATGTTGGGTATAAAAAGTTGTAATTTCAATCTGCGAATACGTGCAGAGGGCCAGAATTTTTCTCCAAAATATGGCTCAGGCCTCGAAATTGGGATGTTTGGGATATTTTGAAAACTGCAGGGGAGTTTGTGCAAAATGTGACTCACTGCCGCTTTCAGTACTTGGCATATGTTGGGTATAAAAAGTCGTAATTTCAAACTGCGAATACGTGCAGAGAGCCAGAATTTGGCTCCAAAATATGGCTCAGGCCTCGAAATTGGGATGTTTGGGATATTTTGAAAACTGCAGGGGAGTTTGGGCAAAATGTGACCAAACGCCGCTTTCAGTACTTGGCATATGTTGGGTATAATCAGTGGTAATTTCAAATTGCGAATACGTGCAGAGAGCCAGAATTTGATTCCAAAATATGGCTCAGGCCTCGAAATTGGGATGTTTGGGATATTTTGAAAACTGCAGGGGAGTTTGTGCAAAATGTGACCAAACGCCGCTTTCAGTACTTGGCATATGTTGGGTATAAAAAGTCGTAATTTCAAACTGCGAATACGTGCAGAGAGCCAGAATTTGGCTCCAAAATATGGCTCAGGCCTCGAAATTGGGATGTTTGGGATATTTTGAAAACTGCAGGGGGTTTGTGCAAATGTGACCAAACGCCGCTTTCAGTACTTGGCATATGTTGGGTATAAAAAGTCGTAATTTCAAACTGCGAATACGTGCAGAGAGCCAGAATTTGGCTCCAAAATATGGCTCAGGCCTCGAAATTGGGATGTTTGGGATATTTTGAAAACTGCAGGGGAGTTTGTGCAAAATGTGACCAAACGCCGCTTTCAGTACTTGGCATATGTTGGGTATAAAAAGTCGTAATTTCAAACTGCGAATACGTGCAGAGAGCCAGAATTTGGCTCCAAAATATGGCTCAGGCCTCGATATTGGGATGTTTGGGATATTTTGAAAACTGCAGGGGAGTTTGTGCAAAATGTGACCAAACGCCGCTTTCAGTACTTGGCATATGTTGGGTATAAAAAGTCGTAATTTCAAACTGCGAATACGTGCAGAGAGCCAGAATTTGGCTCCAAAATATGGCTCAGGCCTCGAAATTGGGATGTTTGGGATATTTTGAAAACTGCAGGGGAGTTTGTGCAAAATGTGACTCACGCCGCTTTCAGTACTTGGCATATGTTGGGTATAAAAAGTCGTAATTTCAAACTGCGAATACGTGCAGAGAGCCAGAATTTGGCTCCAAAATATGGCTCAGGCCTCGAAATTGGGATGTTTGGGATATTTTGAAAACTGCAGGGGGGTTTGGGACAAATGTGACCAAACGCCGCTTTCAGTACTTGGCATATGTTGGGTATAAAAAGTCGTAATTTCAAACTGCGAATACGTGCAGAGAGCCAGAATTTGGCTCCAAAATATGGCTCAGGCCTCGAAATTGGGATGTTTGGGATATTTTGAAAACTGCAGGGGAGTTTGTGCAAAATGTGACCAAACGCCGCTTTCAGTACTTGGCATATGTTGGGTATAAAAAGTCGTAATTTCAAACTGCGAATACGTGCAGAGAGCCAGAATTTGGCTCCAAAATATGGCTCAGGCCTCGAAATTGGGATGTTTGGGATATTTTGAAAACTGCAGGGGAGTTTGTGCAAATGTGACCAAACGCCGCTTTCAGTACTTGGCATATGTTGGGTATAAAAAGTCGTAATTTCAAACTGCGAATACGTGCAGAGAGCCAGAATTTGGCTCCAAAATATGGCTCAGGCCTCGAAATTGGGATGTTTGGGATATTTTGAAAACTGCAGGGGAGTTTGTGCAAAATGTGACTCAACGCCGCTTTCAGTACTTGGCATATGTTGGGTATAAAAAGTCGTAATTTCAAACTGCGAATACGTGCAGAGAGCCAGAATTTGGCTCCAAAATATGGCTCAGGCCTCGATATTGGGATGTTTGGGATATTTTGAAAACTGCAGGGGAGTTTGTGCAAAATGTGACCAAACGCCGCTTTCAGTACTTGGCATATGTTGGGTATAAAAAGTCGTAATTTCAAACTGCGAATACGTGCAGAGAGCCAGAATTTGGCTCCAAAATATGGCTCAGGCCTCGAAATTGGGATGTTTGGGATATTTTGAAAACTGCAGGGGAGTTTGTGCAAAATGTGACCAAACGCCGCTTTCAGTACTTGGCATATGTTGGGTATAAAAAGTCGTAATTTCAAACTGCGAATACGTGCAGAGAGCCAGAATTTGGCTCCAAAATATGGCTCAGGCCTCGAAATTGGGATGTTTGGGATATTTTGAAAACTGCAGGGGAGTTTGTGCAAAATGTGACTCAACGCCGCTTTCAGTACTTGGCATATGTTGGGTATAAAAAGTCGTAATTTCAAACTGCGAATACGTGCAGAGAGCCAGAATTTGGCTCCAAAATATGGCTCAGGCCTCGAAATTGGGATGTTTGGGATATTTTGAAAACTGCAGGGGGGTTTGGGACAAATGTGACCAAACGCCGCTTTCAGTACTTGGCATATGTTGGGTATAAAAAGTCGTAATTTCAAACTGCGAATACGTGCAGAGAGCCAGAATTTGGCTCCAAAATATGGCTCAGGCCTCGAAATTGGGATGTTTGGGATATTTTGAAAACTGCAGGGGAGTTTGTGCAAAATGTGACCAAACGCCGCTTTCAGTACTTGGCATATGTTGGGTATAAAAAGTCGTAATTTCAAACTGCGAATACGTGCAGAGAGCCAGAATTTGGCTCCAAAATATGGCTCAGGCCTCGAAATTGGGATGTTTGGGATATTTTGAAAACTGCAGGGGGGTTTGGGACAAATGTGACCAAACGCCGCTTTCAGTACTTGGCATATGTTGGGTATAAAAAGTCGTAATTTCAAACTGCGAATACGTGCAGAGAGCCAGAATTTGGCTCCAAAATATGGCTCAGGCCTCGAAATTGGGATGTTTGGGATATTTTGAAAACTGCAGGGGAGTTTGTGCAAAATGTGACTCACTGCCGCTTTCAGTACTTGGCATATGTTGGGTATAAAAAGTCGTAATTTCAAACTGCGAATACGTGCAGAGAGCCAGAATTTGGCTCCAAAATATGGCTCAGGCCTCGAAATTGGGATGTTTGGGATATTTTGAAAACTGCAGGGGAGTTTGTGCAAAATGTGACCAAACGCCGCTTTCAGTACTTGGCATATGTTGGGTATAAAAAGTCGTAATTTCAAACTGCGAATACGTGCAGAGAGCCAGAATTTGGCTCCAAAATATGGCTCAGGCCTCGATATTGGGATGTTTGGGATATTTTGAAAACTGCAGGGGAGTTTGTGCAAAATGTGACCAAACGCCGCTTTCAGTACTTGGCATATGTTGGGTATAAAAAGTCGTAATTTCAAACTGCGAATACGTGCAGAGAGCCAGAATTTGGCTCCAAAATATGGCTCAGGCCTCGAAATTGGGATGTTTGGGATATTTTGAAAACTGCAGGGGAGTTTGTGCAAAATGTGACTCAACGCCGCTTTCAGTACTTGGCATATGTTGGGTATAAAAAGTCGTAATTTCAAACTGCGAATACGTGCAGAGAGCCAGAATTTGGCTCCAAAATATGGCTCAGGCCTCGAAATTGGGATGTTTGGGATATTTTGAAAACTGCAGGGGGGTTTGGGACAAATGTGACCAAACGCCGCTTTCAGTACTTGGCATATGTTGGGTATAAAAAGTCGTAATTTCAAACTGCGAATACGTGCAGAGAGCCAGAATTTGGCTCCAAAATATGGCTCAGGCCTCGAAATTGGGATGTTTGGGATATTTTGAAAACTGCAGGGGAGTTTGTGCAAAATGTGACTCACTGCCGCTTTCAGTACTTGGCATATGTTGGGTATAAAAAGTCGTAATTTCAAACTGCGAATACGTGCAGAGAGCCAGAATTTGGCTCCAAAATATGGCTCAGGCCTCGAAATTGGGATGTTTGGGATATTTTGAAAACTGCAGGGGGTTTGGGACAAATGTGACCAAACGCCGCTTTCAGTACTTGGCATATGTTGGGTATAAAAAGTCGTAATTTCAAACTGCGAATACGTGCAGAGAGCCAGAATTTGGCTCCAAAATATGGCTCAGGCCTCGAAATTGGGATGTTTGGGATATTTTGAAAACTGCAGGGGAGTTTGTGCAAAATGTGACTCAACGCCGCTTTCAGTACTTGGCATATGTTGGGTATAAAAAGTCGTAATTTCAAACTGCGAATACGTGCAGAGAGCCAGAATTTGGCTCCAAAATATGGCTCAGGCCTCGAAATTGGGATGTTTGGGATATTTTGAAAACTGCAGGGGAGTTTGTGCAAAATGTGACCAAACGCCGCTTTCAGTACTTGGCATATGTTGGGTATAAAAAGTCGTAATTTCAAACTGCGAATACGTGCAGAGAGCCAGAATTTGGCTCCAAAATATGGCTCAGGCCTCGAAATTGGGATGTTTGGGATATTTTGAAAACTGCAGGGGAGTTTGTGCAAAATGTGACCAAACGCCGCTTTCAGTACTTGGCATATGTTGGGTATAAAAAGTCGTAATTTCAAACTGCGAATACGTGCAGAGAGCCAGAATTTGGCTCCAAAATATGGCTCAGGCCTCGATATTGGGATGTTTGGGATATTTTGAAAACTGCAGGGGGGTTTGGGACAAATGTGACCAAACGCCGCTTTCAGTACTTGGCATATGTTGGGTATAAAAAGTCGTAATTTCAAACTGCGAATACGTGCAGAGAGCCAGAATTTGGCTCCAAAATATGGCTCAGGCCTCGAAATTGGGATGTTTGGGATATTTTGAAAACTGCAGGGGAGTTTGTGCAAAATGTGACCAAACGCCGCTTTCAGTACTTGGCATATGTTGGGTATAAAAAGTCGTAATTTCAAACTGCGAATACGTGCAGAGAGCCAGAATTTGGCTCCAAAATATGGCTCAGGCCTCGAAATTGGGATGTTTGGGATATTTTGAAAACTGCAGGGGAGTTTGTGCAAAATGTGACTCAACGCCGCTTTCAGTACTTGGCATATGTTGGGTATAAAAAGTCGTAATTTCAAACTGCGAATACGTGCAGAGAGCCAGAATTTGGCTCCAAAATATGGCTCAGGCCTCGAAATTGGGATGTTTGGGATATTTTGAAAACTGCAGGGGAGTTTGTGCAAAATGTGACCAAACGCCGCTTTCAGGACTTGGCATATGTTGGGTATAAAAAGTTGTAATATCAAACTACGAATATGTGCATATAGCCAAAATTTGGCTCCAAAATATGGCTAACGCCTCGAAATTGGGATGTTTGGGATATTTTGAAAACTGCAGGGCGAGTTTGTGCAAAATGTGACTCATTGCCGCTATCAGTAATTGGCATATGTTGGGCATAAAAAGTCATAATATTAAACTGCGAATACGTGCAGAGAGCCAGAATGTCGCTCCAAAATATGGCTCAGGCCTCGAAAATGGGATGTTTGTGATATTTTGAAAACTACAGGGGAGTTTGTGCAAAATGTGACTAACTGCCGCGTCCAGTACTTGGCATATGTTGGGTATAAAAAGTCATAATATTAAACTGCGAATACATGCAGAGAGCCAGAATTTAGCTCCAAAATATGGCTCAGGCCTCGAAATTGGGATGTTTGGGATATTTTGAAAACTGCAGGGGGGTTTGGGACAAATGTGACAAAACGCCGCTTTCAGTACTTGGCATATGTTGGGTATAAAAAGTCATAATTTCAAACTGTGAATAAGTGAAGAGAGCCAGAATTTGGCTCCAAAATATGGCTCAGGCCTCGAAATTGGGATGTTTGGGATATTTTGAAAACTTGCAGGAGAGTTTGTGCAAAATGTGACTCATTGCCGCTTTCAGTACTTGGCATATGTTGGGTATAAAAAGTCGTAATTTCAAACTGCGAATACGTGCATAGAGCCAGAATTTGGCTCCAAAATATGGCTCAGGCCTCAATATTGGGATGTTTGGGATATTTTGAAAACTGCAGGGGAGTTTGGGCAAAATGTGACCAAACGCCGCTTTCAGTACTTGGCATATGTTGGGTATAAAAAGTCGTAATTTCAAACTGCGAATACGTGCAGAGAGCCAGAATTTGGCTCCAAAATATGGCTCAGGCCTCGAAATTGGGATGTTTGGGATATTTTGAAAACTGCAGGGGAGTTTGTGCAAAATGTGACCAAACGCCGCTTTCAGTACTTGGCATATGTTGGGTATAAAAAGTCGTAATTTCAAACTGCGAATACGTGCAGAGAGCCAGAATTTGGCTCCAAAATATGGCTCAGGCCTCGAAATTGGTATGTTTGGGATATTTTGAAAACTGCAGGGGAGTTTGTGCAAAATGTGACCAAACGCCACTTTCAGTACTTGGCATATGTTGGGTATAAAAAGTCGTAATTTCAAACTGCGAATACGTGCAGAGAGCCAGAATTTGGCTCCAAAATATTGCTCAGGCCTCGATATTGGGATGTTTGGGATATTTTGAAAATTGCAGGGGAGTTTGTGCAAAATGTGACTCACTGCCGCTTTCAGTACTTGGCATATGTTGGGTATAAAAAGTCGTAATTTCAAACTGCGAATACGTGCAGAGAGCCAGAATTTGGCTCCAAAATATGGCTCAGGCCTCGAAATTGGGATGTTTGGGATATTTTGAAAACTGCAGGGGGGATTGGGACAAATGTGACCAAACGCCGCTTTCAGTACTTGGCATATGTTGGGTATAAAAAGTCGTAATTTCAAACTGCGAATACGTGCAGAGAGCCAGAATTTGGCTCCTAAATATGGCTCAGGCCTCGAAATTGGGATGTTTGGGATATTTTGAAAACTGCAGGGGAGTTTGTGCAAAATGTGACTCATTGCCGCTTTCAGTACTTGGCATATGTTGGGTATAAAAAGTCGTAATATCAAACTGCGAATACGTGCAGAGAGCCAGAATTTGGCTCCTTTCGATGGCTCAGGCCTCGATATTGGGATGTTTGGGATATTTTGAAAACTGCAGGGGGGTTTGGGCAAAATGTGACCAAACGCCGCTTTCAGTACTTGGCATATGTTGGGTATAAAAAGTCGTAATTTCAAACTGCGAATACGTGCAGAGAGCCAGAATTTGGCTCCAAAATATGGCTCAGGCCTCGAAATTGGGATGTTTGGGATATTTTGAAAACTGCAGGGGAGTTTGTGCAAAATGTGACCAAACGCCGCTTTCAGTACTTGGCATATGTTGGGTATAAAAAGTCGTAATTTCAAACTGCGAATACGTGCAGAGAGCCAGAATTTGGCTCCAAAATATGGCTCAGGCCTCGAAATTGGGATGTTTGGGATATTTTGAAAACTGCAGGGGAGTTTGTGCAAAATGTGACTCAACGCCGCTTTCAGTACTTGGCATATGTTGGGTATAAAAAGTCGTAATTTCAAACTGCGAATACGTGCAGAGAGCCAGAATTTGGCTCCAAAATATGGCTCAGGCCTCGAAATTGGGATGTTTGGGATATTTTGAAAACTGCAGGGGGGTTTGGGCAAAATGTGACCAAACGCCGCTTTCAGTACTTGGCATATGTTGGGTATAAAAAGTCGTAATTTCAAACTGCGAATACGTGCAGAGAGCCAGAATTTGGCTCCAAAATATGGCTCAGGCCTCGAAATTGGGATGTTTGGGATATTTTGAAAACTGCAGGGGAGTTTGTGCAAAATGTGACCAAACGCCGCTTTCAGTACTTGGCATATGTTGGGTATAAAAAGTCGTAATTTCAAACTGCGAATACGTGCAGAGAGCCAGAATTTGGCTCCAAAATATGGCTCAGGCCTCGAAATTGGGATGTTTGGGATATTTTGAAAACTGCAGGGGAGTTTGTGCAAAATGTGACCAAACGCCGCTTTCAGTACTTGGCATATGTTGGGTATAAAAAGTCGTAATTTCAAACTGCGAATACGTGCAGAGAGCCAGAATTTGGCTCCAAAATATGGCTCAGGCCTCGAAATTGGGATGTTTGGGATATTTTGAAAACTGCAGGGGAGTTTGTGCAAAATGTGACTCAACGCCGCTTTCAGTACTTGGCATATGTTGGGTATAAAAAGTCGTAATTTCAAACTGCGAATACGTGCAGAGAGCCAGAATTTGGCTCCAAAATATGGCTCAGGCCTCGAAATTGGGATGTTTGGGATATTTTGAAAACTGCAGGGGAGTTTGGCAAAATGTGACCAAACGCCGCTTTCAGTACTTGGCATATGTTGGGTATAAAAAGTCGTAATTTCAAACTGCGAATACGTGCAGAGAGCCAGAATTTGGCTCCAAAATATGGCTCAGGCCTCGAAATTGGGATGTTTGGGATATTTTGAAAACTGCAGGGGAGTTTGTGCAAAATGTGACTCAACGCCGCTTTCAGTACTTGGCATATGTTGGGTATAAAAAGTCGTAATTTCAAACTGCGAATACGTGCAGAGAGCCAGAATTTGGCTCCAAAATATGGCTCAGGCCTCGAAATTGGGATGTTTGGGATATTTTGAAAACTGCAGGGGAGTTTGTGCAAAATGTGACCAAACGCCGCTTTCAGTACTTGGCATATGTTGGGTATAAAAAGTCGTAATTTCAAACTGCGAATACGTGCAGAGAGCCAGAATTTGGCTCCAAAATATGGCTCAGGCCTCGAAATTGGGATGTTTGGGATATTTTGAAAACTGCAGGGGAGTTTGGCAAAATGTGACCAAACGCCGCTTTCAGTACTTGGCATATGTTGGGTATAAAAAGTCGTAATTTCAAACTGCGAATACGTGCAGAGAGCCAGAATTTGGCTCCAAAATATGGCTCAGGCCTCGAAATTGGGATGTTTGGGATATTTTGAAAACTGCAGGGGAGTTTGTGCAAAATGTGACTCAACGCCGCTTTCAGTACTTGGCATATGTTGGGTATAAAAAGTCGTAATTTCAAACTGCGAATACGTGCAGAGAGCCAGAATTTGGCTCCAAAATATGGCTCAGGCCTCGAAATTGGGATGTTTGGGATATTTTGAAAACTGCAGGGGAGTTTGTGCAAAATGTGACCAAACGCCGCTTTCAGTACTTGGCATATGTTGGGTATAAAAAGTCGTAATTTCAAACTGCGAATACGTGCAGAGAGCCAGAATTTGGCTCCAAAATATGGCTCAGGCCTCGAAATTGGGATGTTTGGGATATTTTGAAAACTGCAGGGAGTTTGTGCAAAATGTGACTCACGCCGCTTTCAGTACTTGGCATATGTTGGGTATAAAAAGTCGTAATTTCAAACTGCGAATACGTGCAGAGAGCCAGAATTTGGCTCCAAAATATGGCTCAGGCCTCGAAATTGGGATGTTTGGGATATTTTGAAAACTGCAGGGGGTTTGTGCAAAATGTGACCAAACGCCGCTTTCAGTACTTGGCATATGTTGGGTATAAAAAGTCGTAATTTCAAACTGCGAATACGTGCAGAGAGCCAGAATTTGGCTCCAAAATATGGCTCAGGCCTCGAAATTGGGATGTTTGGGATATTTTGAAAACTGCAGGGGAGTTTGTGCAAAATGTGACCAAACGCCGCTTTCAGTACTTGGCATATGTTGGGTATAAAAAGTCGTAATTTCAAACTGCGAATACGTGCAGAGAGCCAGAATTTGGCTCCAAAATATGGCTCAGGCCTCGAAATTGGGATGTTTGGGATATTTTGAAAACTGCAGGGGAGTTGTGGACAAATGTGACCAAACGCCGCTTTCAGTACTTGGCATATGTTGGGTATAAAAAGTCGTAATTTCAAACTGCGAATACGTGCAGAGAGCCAGAATTTGGCTCCAAAATATGGCTCAGGCCTCGAAATTGGGATGTTTGGGATATTTTGAAAACTGCAGGGGAGTTTGTGCAAAATGTGACCAAACGCCGCTTTCAGTACTTGGCATATGTTGGGTATAAAAAGTCGTAATTTCAAACTGCGAATACGTGCAGAGAGCCAGAATTTGGCTCCAAAATATGGCTCAGGCCTCGAAATTGGGATGTTTGGGATATTTTGAAAACTGCAGGGGAGTTTGTGCAAAATGTGACCAAACGCCGCTTTCAGTACTTGGCATATGTTGGGTATAAAAAGTCGTAATTTCAAACTGCGAATACGTGCAGAGAGCCAGAATTTGGCTCCAAAATATGGCTCAGGCCTCGAAATTGGGATGTTTGGGATATTTTGAAAACTGCAGGGGGGTTTGGGACAAATGTGACCAAACGCCGCTTTCAGTACTTGGCATATGTTGGGTATAAAAAGTCGTAATTTCAAACTGCGAATACGTGCAGAGAGCCAGAATTTGGCTCCAAAATATGGCTCAGGCCTCGAAATTGGGATGTTTGGGATATTTTGAAAACTGCAGGGGAGTTTGTGCAAAATGTGACTCAACGCCGCTTTCAGTACTTGGCATATGTTGGGTATAAAAAGTCGTAATTTCAAACTGCGAATACGTGCAGAGAGCCAGAATTTGGCTCCAAAATATGGCTCAGGCCTCGAAATTGGGATGTTTGGGATATTTTGAAAACTGCAGGGGAGTTTGTGACAAATGTGACCAAACGCCGCTTTCAGTACTTGGCATATGTTGGGTATAAAAAGTCGTAATTTCAAACTGCGAATACGTGCAGAGAGCCAGAATTTGGCTCCAAAATATGGCTCAGGCCTCGAAATTGGGATGTTTGGGATATTTTGAAAACTGCAGGGGAGTTTGTGCAAAATGTGACTCACGCCGCTTTCAGTACTTGGCATATGTTGGGTATAAAAAGTCGTAATTTCAAACTGCGAATACGTGCAGAGAGCCAGAATTTGGCTCCAAAATATGGCTCAGGCCTCGAAATTGGGATGTTTGGGATATTTTGAAAACTGCAGGGGAGTTTGGCAAAATGTGACCAAACGCCGCTTTCAGTACTTGGCATATGTTGGGTATAAAAAGTCGTAATTTCAAACTGCGAATACGTGCAGAGAGCCAGAATTTGGCTCCAAAATATGGCTCAGGCCTCGAAATTGGGATGTTTGGGATATTTTGAAAACTGCAGGGGGGTTTGTGCAAAATGTGACCAAACGCCGCTTTCAGTACTTGGCATATGTTGGGTATAAAAAGTCGTAATTTCAAACTGCGAATACGTGCAGAGAGCCAGAATTTGGCTCCAAAATATGGCTCAGGCCTCGAAATTGGGATGTTTGGGATATTTTGAAAACTGCAGGGAGTTTGTGCAAAATGTGACCAAACGCCGCTTTCAGTACTTGGCATATGTTGGGTATAAAAAGTCGTAATTTCAAACTGCGAATACGTGCAGAGAGCCAGAATTTGGCTCCAAAATATGGCTCAGGCCTCGAAATTGGGATGTTTGGGATATTTTGAAAACTGCAGGGGAGTTTGGCAAAATGTGACCAAACGCCGCTTTCAGTACTTGGCATATGTTGGGTATAAAAAGTCGTAATTTCAAACTGCGAATACGTGCAGAGAGCCAGAATTTGGCTCCAAAATATGGCTCAGGCCTCGAAATTGGGATGTTTGGGATATTTTGAAAACTGCAGGGGAGTTTGGGCAAAATGTGACCAAACGCCGCTTTCAGTACTTGGCATATGTTGGGTATAAAAAGTCGTAATTTCAAACTGCGAATACGTGCAGAGAGCCAGAATTTGGCTCCAAAATATGGCTCAGGCCTCGATATTGGGATGTTTGGGATATTTTGAAAACTGCAGGGGAGTTTGTGCAAAATGTGACTCAAACGCCGCTTTCAGTACTTGGCATATGTTGGGTATAAAAAGTCGTAATTTCAAACTGCGAATACGTGCAGAGAGCCAGAATTTGGCTCCAAAATATGGCTCAGGCCTCGAAATTGGGATGTTTGGGATATTTTGAAAACTGCAGGGGGGTTTGTGCAAAATGTGACCAAACGCCGCTTTCAGTACTTGGCATATGTTGGGTATAAAAAGTCGTAATTCAAACTGCGAATACGTGCAGAGAGCCAGAATTTGGCTCCAAAATATGGCTCAGGCCTCGAAATTGGGATGTTTGGGATATTTTGAAAACTGCAGGGGAGTTTGTGCAAAATGTGACTCACTGCCGCTTTCAGTACTTGGCATATGTTGGGTATAAAAAATCGTAATTTCAAACTGCGAATACGTGCAGAGAGCCAGAATTTGGCTCTAAAATATGGCTCAGGCCTCGAAATTGGGATGTTTGGGATATTTTGAAAACTGCTGAGGGGATTGAGACAAATGTGACCAAACGACGCTTGCAGTACTTGGCATATGTTGGGTATAAAAAGTCGTAATTTCAAACTGCGAATACGTGCAGAGAGCCAGAATTTGGCTCCAAAATATGGCTCAGGCCTCGAAATTGGGATGTTTGGAATATTTCGAAAACTGCAGGGGAGTTTGTGCAAAATGTGACTCACTGCCGCTTTCAGTTCTTGGCATATGTTGGGTATAAAAAATCGTAATTTCAAACTGCGAATACGTGCAGTGAGCCAGAATTTGGCTCCAAAATATTGCTCAGGTCTCGATATTGGGATGTTTGGGATATTTTGAAAACTGCAGGGAGGTTTGGAACAAATGTGACCAAACGCCGCTTTCAGTACTTGGCATATGTTGGGTATAAAAAGTCGTAATTTCAAACTGCGAATACGTGCAGAGAGCCAGAATTTGGCTCCAAAATATGGCTCAGGCCTCGAAATTGGGATATTTGGATTATTTCGAAAACTGCAGGGGAGTTTGTGCAAAATGTGACTCACTGCCGCTTTCAGTACTTGGCATATGTTGGGTATAAAAAGTCGTAATTTCAAACTGCGAATACGTGCAGAGAGCCAGAATTTGGCTCCAAAATATGGCTCAGGCCTCGAAATTGGGATATTTGGGATATTTTGAAAACTGCAGGGGAGTTTGTGCAAAATGTGACTCACTGCCGCTTTCAGTACTTGGCATATGTTGGGTATAAAAAGTCGTAATTTCAAACTGCGAATACGTGCAGAGAGCCAGAATTTGGCTCCAAAATATGGCTCAGGCCTCGAAATTGGGATGTTTGGGATATTTTGAAAACTGCAGGGGGGTTTGGGACAAATGTGACCAAACTCCGCTTTCAGTACTTGGCATATGTTGGGTATAAAAAGTCGTAATTTCAAACTGCGAATACGTGCAGAGAGCCAGAATTTGGCTCCAAAATATGGCTCAGGCCTCGATATTGGGATGTTTGGGATATTTTGAAAACTGCAGGGGAGTTTGTGCAAAATGTGACCAAACGCCGCTTTCAGTACTTGGCATATGTTGGGTATAAAAAGTCGTAATTTCAAACTGCGAATACGTGCAGAGAGCCAGAATTTGGCTCCAAAATATGGCTCAGGCCTCGAAATTGGGATGTTTGGGATATTTTGAAAACTGCAGAGGGGTTTGGTACAAATATGACTAAACGCCGCTTTCAGTACTTGGCATATGTTGGGTATAAAAAGTCGTAATTTCAAACTGCGAATACGTGCAGAGAGCCAGAATTTGGCTCCAAAATATGGCTCAGGCCTCGAAATTGGGATGTTTGGGATATTTTGAAAACTGCAGGGGGGGTTGTGCAAAATGTGACTCACTGCCGCTTTCAGTACTTGGCATATGTTGGGTATAAAAAGTCGTAATTTCAAACTGCGAATACGTGCAGAGAGCCAGAATTTGGCTCCAAAATATGGCTCAGGCCTCGAAATTGGGATGTTTGGGACATTTTGAAAACTGCAGGGGAGTTTGTGATAAATGTGACTCACTGCCGCTTTCAGTACTTGGCATATGTTGGGTATAATAAGTCGTAATTTCAAACTGCGAATACGTGCAGAGAGCCAGAATTTGGCTCCAAAATATGGCTCAGGCCTCGATATTGGGATGTTTGGGATATTTTGAAAACTGCAGGGAGGTTTGGAACAAATGTGACCAAACGCCGCTTTCAGTACTTGGCATATGTTGGGTATAAAAATCGTAATATCAAACTGCGAATACGTGCAGAGAGCCAGAATTTGGCTCCAAAATATGGCTCAGGCCTCGAAATTGGGATGTTTGGGATATTTTGAAAACTGCAGGGGAGTTTGGGCAAAATGTGACTCACTGCCGCTTTCAGTACTTGGCATATGTTGGGTATAAAAAGTCGTAATTTCAAACTGCGAATACGTGCAGAGAGCCAGAATTTGGCTCCAAAATATGGCTCAGGCCTCGAAATTGGGATGTTTGGGATATTTTGAAAACTGCAGGGGGGTTTGGGACAAATGTGACCAAACGCCGCTTTCAGTACTTGGCATATGTTGGGTATAAAAAGTCGTAATTTCAAACTGCGAATACGTGCAGAGAGCCAGAATTTGGCTCCAAAATATGGCTCAGGCCTCGAAATTGGGATGTTTGGGATATTTTGAAAACTGCAGGGGGGTTTGGGACAAATGTGACCAAACGCCGCTTTCAGTACTTGGCATATGTTGGGTATAAAAAGTCGTAATTTCAAACTGCGAATACGTGCAGAGAGCCAGAATTTGGCTCCAAAATATGGCTCAGGCCTCGAAATTGGGATGTTTGGGATATTTTGAAAACTGCAGGGAGGTTTGGGACAAATGTGACCAAACGCCGCTTTCAGTACTTGGCATATGTTGGGTATAAAAAGTCGTAATTTCAAACTGCGAATACGTGCAGAGAGCCAGAATTTGGCTCCAAAATATGGCTCAGGCCTCGAAATTGGGATGTTTGGGATATTTTGAAAACTGCAGGGGAGTTTGTGCAAAATGTGACTCATTGCCGCTTTCAGTACTTGGCATATGTTGGGTATAAAAAGTCGTAATTTCAAACTGCGAATACGTGCAGAGAGCCAGAATTTGGCTCCAAAATATGGCTCAGGCCTCGAAATTGGGATGTTTGGGATATTTTGAAAACTGCAGGGGAGTTTGTGCAAAATGTGACTCACTGCCGCTTTCAGTACTTGGCATATGTTGGGTATAAAAAGTCGTAATTTCAAACTGCGAATACGTGCAGAGAGCCAGAATTTGGCTCCAAAATATGGCTCAGGCCTCGAAATTGGGATGTTTGGGATATTTTGAAAACTGCAGGGGAGTTTGTGCAAAATGTGACAAATCCAAATGCCGCTTTCAGTACTTGGCATATGTTGGGTATAAAAAGTCGTAATTTCAAACTGCGAATACGTGCAGAGAGCCAGAATTTGGCTCCAAAATATGGCTCAGGCCTCGATATTGGGATGTTTGGGATATTTTGAAAACTGCAGGGGGGTTTGGGACAAATGTGACCAAACGCCGCTTTCAGTACTTGGCATATGTTGGGTATAAAAAGTCGTAATTTCAAACTGCGAATACGTGCAGAGAGCCAGAATTTGGCTCCAAAATATGGCTCAGGCCTCGAAATTGGGATGTTTGGGATATTTTGAAAACTGCAGGGGAGGTTTGGGACAAATGTGACCAAACGCCGCTTTCAGTACTTGGCATATGTTGGGTATAAAAAGTCGTAATTTCAAACTGCGAATACGTGCAGAGAGCCAGAATTTGGCTCCAAAATATGGCTCAGGCCTCGAAATTGGGATGTTTGGGATATTTTGAAAACTGCAGGGGAGTTTGTGCAAAATGTGACTCACTGCCGCTTTCAGTACTTGGCATATGTTGGGTATAAAAAGTCGTAATTTCAAACTGCGAATACGTGCAGAGAGCCAGAATTTGGCTCCAAAATATGGCTCAGGCCTCGAAATTGGGATGTTTGGGATATTTTGAAAACTGCAGGGGAGTTTGGGACAAATGTGACCAAACGCCGCTTTCAGTACTTGGCATATGTTGGGTATAAAAAGTCGTAATTTCAAACTGCGAATACGTGCAGAGAGCCAGAATTTGGCTCCAAAATATGGCTCAGGCCTCGAAATTGGGATGTTTGGGATATTTTGAAAACTGCAGGGGGGTTTGGGACAAATGTGACCAAACGCCGCTTTCAGTACTTGGCATATGTTGGGTATAAAAAGTCGTAATTTCAAACTGCGAATACGTGCAGAGAGCCAGAATTTGGCTCCAAAATATGGCTCAGGCCTCGAAATTGGGATGTTTGGGATATTTTGAAAACTGCAGGGGAGTTTGTGCAAAATGTGACCAACTGCCGCTTTCAGTACTTGGCATATGTTGGGTATAAAAAGTCGTAATTTCAAACTGCGAATACGTGCAGAGAGCCAGAATTTGGCTCCAAAATATGGCTCAGGCCTCGAAATTGGGATGTTTGGGATATTTTGAAAACTGCAGGGGAGTTTGTGCAAAATGTGACTCAACGCCGCTTTCAGTACTTGGCATATGTTGGGTATAAAAAGTCGTAATTTCAAACTGCGAATACGTGCAGAGAGCCAGAATTTGGCTCCAAAATATGGCTCAGGCCTCGAAATTGGGATGTTTGGGATATTTTGAAAACTGCAGGGGAGTTTGTGCAAAATGTGACCAAACGCCGCTTTCAGTACTTGGCATATGTTGGGTATAAAAAGTCGTAATTTCAAACTGCGAATACGTGCAGAGAGCCAGAATTTGGCTCCAAAATATGGCTCAGGCCTCGAAATTGGGATGTTTGGGATATTTTGAAAACTGCAGGGGGGAGGTTTGGGACAAATGTGACCAAACGCCGCTTTCAGTACTTGGCATATGTTGGGTATAAAAAGTCGTAATTTCAAACTGCGAATACGTGCAGAGAGCCAGAATTTGGCTCCAAAATATGGCTCAGGCCTCGAAATTGGGATGTTTGGGATATTTTGAAAACTGCAGGGGGGTTTGGGCAAAATGTGACCAAACGCCGCTTTCAGTACTTGGCATATGTTGGGTATAAAAAGTCGTAATTTCAAACTGCGAATACGTGCAGAGAGCCAGAATTTGGCTCCAAAATATGGCTCAGGCCTCGAAATTGGGATGTTTGGGATATTTTGAAAACTGCAGGGGAGTTTGGCAAAATGTGACTCAAACGCCGCTTTCAGTACTTGGCATATGTTGGGTATAAAAAGTCGTAATTTCAAACTGCGAATACGTGCAGAGAGCCAGAATTTGGCTCCAAAATATGGCTCAGGCCTCGAAATTGGGATGTTTGGGATATTTTGAAAACTGCAGGGGAGTTTGTGCAAAATGTGACCAAACGCCGCTTTCAGTACTTGGCATATGTTGGGTATAAAAAGTCGTAATTTCAAACTGCGAATACGTGCAGAGAGCCAGAATTTGGCTCCAAAATATGGCTCAGGCCTCGAAATTGGGATGTTTGGGATATTTTGAAAACTGCAGGGGAGTTTGTGCAAAATGTGACCAAACGCCGCTTTCAGTACTTGGCATATGTTGGGTATAAAAAGTCGTAATTTCAAACTGCGAATACGTGCAGAGAGCCAGAATTTGGCTCCAAAATATGGCTCAGGCCTCGAAATTGGGATGTTTGGGATATTTTGAAAACTGCAGGGGAGTTTGTGCAAAATGTGACCAAACGCCGCTTTCAGTACTTGGCATATGTTGGGTATAAAAAGTCGTAATTTCAAACTGCGAATACGTGCAGAGAGCCAGAATTTGGCTCCAAAATATGGCTCAGGCCTCGAAATTGGGATGTTTGGGATATTTTGAAAACTGCAGGGGAGTTTGTGACAAATGTGACCAAACGCCGCTTTCAGTACTTGGCATATGTTGGGTATAAAAAGTCGTAATTTCAAACTGCGAATACGTGCAGAGAGCCAGAATTTGGCTCCAAAATATGGCTCAGGCCTCGAAATTGGGATGTTTGGGATATTTTGAAAACTGCAGGGGAGTTTGTGCAAAATGTGACGTAATTTCAAACTGCCGCTTTCAGTACTTGGCATATGTTGGGTATAAAAAGTCGTAATTTCAAACTGCGAATACGTGCAGAGAGCCAGAATTTGGCTCCAAAATATGGCTCAGGCCTCGAAATTGGGATGTTTGGGATATTTTGAAAACTGCAGGGGGGATTGGGACAAATGTGACCAAACGCCGCTTTCAGTACTTGGCATATGTTGGGTATAAAAAGTCGTAATTTCAAACTGCGAATACGTGCAGAGAGCCAGAATTTGGCTCCAAAATATGGCTCAGGCCTCGAAATTGGGATGTTTGGGATATTTTGAAAACTGCAGGGGAGTTTGTGCAAAATGTGACTCAACGCCGCTTTCAGTACTTGGCATATGTTGGGTATAAAAAGTCGTAATTTCAAACTGCGAATACGTGCAGAGAGCCAGAATTTGGCTCCAAAATATGGCTCAGGCCTCGAAATTGGGAAGTTTGGGATATTTTGAAAACTGCAGGGGAGTTTGTGACAAATGTGACCAAACGCCGCTTTCAGTACTTGGCATATGTTGGGTATAAAAAGTCGTAATTTCAAACTGCGAATACGTGCAGAGAGCCAGAATTTGGCTCCAAAATATGGCTCAGGCCTCGATATTGGGATGTTTGGGATATTTTGAAAACTGCAGGGAGGAGTTTGTGCAAAATGTGACCAAACGCCGCTTTCAGTACTTGGCATATGTTGGGTATAAAAAGTCGTAATTTCAAACTGCGAATACGTGCAGAGAGCCAGAATTTG
The DNA here is from genome assembly GCF_020424385.1 of Procambarus clarkii. Classification (NCBI taxonomy): domain Eukaryota; kingdom Metazoa; phylum Arthropoda; class Malacostraca; order Decapoda; family Cambaridae; genus Procambarus; species Procambarus clarkii. The sequence goes on along the minus strand of NW_025563964.1, from coordinate 8,451 downwards.
GCTCCAAAATATGGCTCAGGCCTCGAAATTGGGATGTTTGGGATATTTTGAAAACTGCAGGGGAGTTTGTGCAAAATGTGACTCACTGCCGCTTTCAGTACTTGGCATATGTTGGGTATAAAAAGTCGTAATTTCAAACTGCGAATACGTGCAGAGAGCCAGAATTTGGCTCCAAAATATGGCTCAGGCCTCGATATTGGGATGTTTGGGATATTTTGAAAACTGCAGGGGAGTTTGGGACAAATGTGACCAAACGCCGCTTTCAGTACTTGGCATATGTTGGGTATAAAAAGTCGTAATTTCAAACTGCGAATACGTGCAGAGAGCCAGAATTTGGCTCCAAAATATGGCTCAGGCCTCGAAATTGGGATGTTTGGGATATTTTGAAAACTGCAGGGGAGTTTGTGCAAAATGTGACTCAACGCCGCTTTCAGTACTTGGCATATGTTGGGTATAAAAAGTCGTAATTTCAAACTGCGAATACGTGCAGAGAGCCAGAATTTGGCTCCAAAATATGGCTCAGGCCTCGAAATTGGGATGTTTGGGATATTTTGAAAACTGCAGGGAGGTTTGTGCAAAATGTGACCAAACGCCGCTTTCAGTACTTGGCATATGTTGGGTATAAAAAGTCGTAATTTCAAACTGCGAATACGTGCAGAGAGCCAGAATTTGGCTCCAAAATATGGCTCAGGCCTCGAAATTGGGATGTTTGGGATATTTTGAAAACTGCAGGGGAGTTTGTGCAAAATGTGACCAAACGCCGCTTTCAGTACTTGGCATATGTTGGGTATAAAAAGTCGTAATTTCAAACTGCGAATACGTGCAGAGAGCCAGAATTTGGCTCCAAAATATGGCTCAGGCCTCGAAATTGGGATGTTTGGGATATTTTGAAAACTGCAGGGGAGTTTGTGCAAAATGTGACCAAACGCCGCTTTCAGTACTTGGCATATGTTGGGTATAAAAAGTCGTAATTTCAAACTGCGAATACGTGCAGAGAGCCAGAATTTGGCTCCAAAATATGGCTCAGGCCTCGAAATTGGGATGTTTGGGATATTTTGAAAACTGCAGGGGAGTTTGGGAAAATGTGACCAAACGCCGCTTTCAGTACTTGGCATATGTTGGGTATAAAAAGTCGTAATTTCAAACTGCGAATACGTGCAGAGAGCCAGAATTTGGCTCCAAAATATGGCTCAGGCCTCGAAATTGGGATGTTTGGGATATTTTGAAAACTGCAGGGGAGTTTGGGACAAATGTGACCAAACGCCGCTTTCAGTACTTGGCATATGTTGGGTATAAAAAGTCGTAATTTCAAACTGCGAATACGTGCAGAGAGCCAGAATTTGGCTCCAAAATATGGCTCAGGCCTCGAAATTGGGATGTTTGGGATATTTTGAAAACTGCAGGGGAGTTTGGGCAAAATGTGACTCAACGCCGCTTTCAGTACTTGGCATATGTTGGGTATAAAAAGTCGTAATTTCAAACTGCGAATACGTGCAGAGAGCCAGAATTTGGCTCCAAAATATGGCTCAGGCCTCGAAATTGGGATGTTTGGGATATTTTGAAAACTGCAGGGGAGGTTTGTGCAAAATGTGACCAAACGCCGCTTTCAGTACTTGGCATATGTTGTGTATATAAAGTCGCAATTTCAAACTGCGAATACGTGCAGACAGCCAGAATTTGGCTCCAAAATATCGCTCAGGCCTCGACATTGGGATATTTGGCATATTTTGAAAACTGCAGGGAGGTTTGGGGCAAATGTGACCAAACGCCGCTTTCAGTACTTGGCATATGTTGGGTATAAAATGACGGAATTTCGAACTGCGAATACGTGCAGAGAGCCAGAATTTGGCTCCAAAATATGACTCAGGCCTCGAAATTGGGATATTTGGGATATTTTGAAAACTGCAGGGGAGTTTGGGCAAATGTGACTCACTGCCGCTTTCAGTACTTGGCATATGTTGGGTATAAAAAGTCGTAATTTCAAACTGCGAATACGTGCAGAGAGCCAGAATTTGGCTCCAAAATATGGCTCAGGCCTCGAAATTGGATATTTGGGATATTTTGAAAACTGCAGGGGAGTTTGTGCAAAATGTGACTCACTGCCGCTTTCAGTACTTGGCATATGTTGGGTATAAAAAGTCGTAATTTCAAACTGCGAATACGTGCAGAGAGCCAGAATTTGGCTCCAAAATATGGCTCAGGCCTCGAAATTGGGATGTTTGGGATATTTTGAAAACTGCAGGGGGGATGTTTGGGATATTGGGACAAATGTGACCAAATGCCGCTTTCAGTACTTGGCATATGTTGGGTATAAAAAGTCGTAATTTCAAACTGCGAATACGTGCAGAGAGCCAGAATTTGGCTCCAAAATATAGCTCAGGCCTCGAAATTGGGATATTTGGGATATTTTGAAAACTGCAGGGGGGTTTGGAACAAATGTGACCAAACGCCGCTTTCAGTACTTGGCATATGTTGGGTATAAAAAGTCGTAATTTCAAACTGTGAATACATGCAGAGAGCCTGAATTTGGCTCCAAAATATGGCTCAGGCCTCGAAATTGGGATGTTTGGGATATTTTGAAAACTGCAGGGGGGATTGGGACAAATGTGACCAAACGCCGCTTTCAGTACTTGGCATATGTTGGGTATAAAAAGTCGTAATATCAAACTGCGAATACGTGCAGAGAGCCAGAATTTGGCTCCAAAATATGGCTCAGGCCTCGATATTGGGATGTTTGGGATATTTTGAAAACTGCAGGGGAGTTTGTGCAAAATGTGACCAAACGCCGCTTTCAGTACTTGGCATATGTTGGGTATAAAAGGTCGTAATATCAAACTGCGAATACGTGCATAGAGCCAGAATTTGGCTCCAAAATATGGCTCAGGCCTCGAAATTGGGATGTTTGGGATATTTTGAAAACTGGAGGGAGGTTTGTGCAAAATGTGACTCACTGCCGCTTTCAGTACTTGGCATATGTTGGGTATAAAAAGTCGTAATATCAAACTGCGAATACGTGCAGAGAGCCAGAATTTGGCTCCAAAATATGGCTCAGGCCTCGAAATTGGGATATTTGGGATATTTTGAAAACTGCAGGGAGGTTTGTGACAAATGTGACCAAACGCCGCTTTCAGTACTTGGCATATGTTGGGTATAAAAAGACGTTATTTCAAACTGCGAATAAGTGCAGAGAGCCAGAATTTGGCACCAAAATATGGCTGTGTCCTCGAAATTGGGATATTTGGGATATTTTGAAAACTGGAGGGGAGTTTGTGCAAAATGTGACTCACTGCCGCTTTCAGTACTTGGCATATGTTGGGTATAAAAAGTCGAAATTTCAAACTGCGAATACGTGCAGAGAGCCTGAATTTGGCTCTAAAATATGGCTCAGGCCTCGAAATTGGGATATTTTGAAAACTGCAGGGGGGATTGGGACAAATGTGACCAAACGACGCTTTCAGTACTTGGCATATGTTGGGTATAAAAAGTCGTAATATCAAACTGCGAATACATGCAGAGAGCCAGAATTTTGCTCCAAAATATGGCTCAGGCCTCGATATTGGGATGTTTGGGATATTTTGAAAACTGCAGGGGAGTTTGTGCAAAATGTGATCAAACGCCGCTTTCAGTACTTCGCATATGTTGGGTAAAAAAAAGTCGTAATTTTAAACTGCGAAGAAGTGCAGAGAGCCAGAATTTGGCTCCAAAATATTGCTCAGGCCTCGAAATTGGGATGTTTGGGATATTTTGAAAACTGCAGGGGGTATTGGGACAAATGTGACCAAACGCCGCTTTCAGCACTTAGCATATGTTGGGTAAAAAAAAGTCGTAATTTTAAACTGCGAATACGTGCAGAGAGCCAGAATTTGGCTCCATAATATGGCTCAGGCCTCGATATTGGGATGTTTGGGATATTTTGAAAATTGCAGGGGAGTTTGTGCAAAATGTGACTCACTGCCACTTTCAGGACTTGGCATATCCCAGCAAACACAAATCATCTACACAACGTTCGCCTATCTCTTCCCATAGGTGTGGGAATGATTTGCATTGAGAATGGTGCAGGAGAGCCTTTGAGAAACTTTTACTCAAAAAATCCAAACACAAAGGTTTAATTATAAATTGTTTTTCTACAATTATTTTCTTCCAAATGTAAAACAAATAGTTTTTACATGTTTAAATATAAAATTTATGGTGTTTTTTGGTAAAATTCATTATCAAATTGTGAATGATATATATTGGCTGAGTGAAACCTTTAAAATCCATTTAGTTATAATATAAACAGAAAAAAGTAGTTTTCCAAATTTTCTAAAAATCGCTCTTTTTAACACAATTTGACTCCTTATGCATTCCACTAAACACTAATATCATGTTTAAATATATAATTTATGTATTATTCCCTAAGATAATTTATATAAATTATAAAAGTTGCTGGAAAGTGGTGAGAAAGAATCTGAAAACGTTTTGTTGTCTTATATTGGCGTGTTCTTATTAACTAGAGTGAGTAAGAGTGAGCGAGAGTGGTAAGAGTGAGTAAGAGTGACTGAAGGTGAGTGAGAGTGCCAGAGAGTGTGTAAGTGTGAGTAAGAGTGAGTATAAGTAAGAGTGACTGAGAGTGAGTAAGAGTGACAGAGTGAGTAAGAGTGAGAGTAAGGGTGACAGAATGAGTAAGAGTGAGAGTAAAGTGATTGAGAGTAAGGGTGAGTATGAGAGTAAGAGTGATTGAGAGTTAGAGTGAGAGTAAGAGTGATTGAGAGTTAGTGAGAGAAAGAGTGATTGAGAGTAAGAGTGATTGAGAGTAAGAGTGATTGAGAGTAAGAGTGATTGAGAGTAAGAGTGATTGGGAGTTAGAGTGATTGAGAGTAAGAGTGATTGGGAGTAAGAGTGATTGGGAGTAGGAGTTAGAGTGAGAGTAGGAGTAAGAATGAGAATAAGAGTGATTGAGAGTAAGAGTGAGTAAGAGTAAGAATGAGAGTAAGAGTGATTGAGAGTAAGAGTGATTGAGAGTAAGAGTGATTGAGAGTAAGAATGATTGGGAGTAAGAGGGATTGGGAGTAAGAGTAAGAGTGAGAGTAAGAGTAAGAATGAGAATAAGAGTGATTGAGAGTAAGAGTGATTGGGAGAAAGAGTAAGAGTAAGAATGAGAGTAGGAGTGATTGAGTGTAGGAGTGATTGGGAGTAGGAGTGATTGGGAGTAAGAGTGACTGAGAGTAAGAGTAATTGAGAGTAAGAGTATGAGAGTAAGAGTGAGAGAGTGAGTATGAATGGGTAAGGGTGACTGAAAGTGAGTAAGAGTGACAGAGTAAGAATGACAGAGTAAGAGTGATAGAGAGTAAGAGTGACAGAGAGTAAGAGTGACAGAGAGTAAGAGTGACAGAGTAAGAGTGACAGAGAGTAAGAGTGACAGAGAGTAAGAGTGACAGAGAGTAAGAGTGACAGAGAGTAAGAGTGACAGAGTAAGAGAGTGAGAGTGATTATGAGAGAGTTAAGAGTGTGAGGTGTGAGAGGGTAGCAGGCCAGGGAGGCAGGATGTGTGGTCACAGGCGAGGCCTAGGCCTCGTGATCTCTAATGTTGGTTTTTATATATATGTTGGATTTTTTGTCCTGTTTCAAATTATAATTATTTAGCAGGAATGTAAAAAGATATTGCACAGTATTAATGTGACAAAATTATATGCATTATTTCCTTGATAATCAAACTTGTTGTTCAAAGATAATATACAATCCTTGAAGGAAACATTTTGAGAGAGCGAGCTGGCAACACTGGGCTGATGGGTGAGAGAGACATATGGTTAGTTGTGCTCAGACCTCCAGTGGTGAAGGGTGTGTCCCAGCTGGCCGCCACCAGCCGCCACCCGCCGCCACCCGCCACCCACCACCAGCTGCCACCCGCCACCACGCACCACCCACCACCAGCCGCCACCCACCACCAGCCGCCACCCGCCACCACCCACCACCAGCCGCCACCTGCCACCACCCACCACCAGCCGCCACCCGCCGCCACCCGCCACCCACCACCAGCCGCCACCCGCCGCCACCCGCCACCCACCACCAGCCGCCACCCGCCACCACCCTCCACCAGCCGCCACCTGCCACCACCCACCACCAGCCGCCACCCGCATCCCACCACCAGCCGCCACCCGCCACCACCCGCCACCCACCACCAGCCTCCACCCACCGCCACCCGCCACCCACCACCAGCCGCCACCCACCACCAGCCGCCACCCGCCACCACCCACCACCGGCCGCCACCCGCCACCACCCACCACCAGCCGCCACTCACCACCCGCCGCCACCACCCACCACCAGCCGCCACCGCCACTCACCACCCCCGCCACCACCCACCACCCGCCGCCACCCGCCACCTACCACCAGCCGCCACCCGCCACCACCCACCACTAGCCGCCACCCGCCACCACCCTCCACCAGCCGCCACCCGCCAGCACCCGCCACCAGCCGCCACCCGCTACCGCCACCCACCACCGCCACTCACCACCCGCCGCCACCACCAGCCGCCACCCGCCACCAGCCACCGCCACCCACCACCGCCACCCGCCACCACCACCCACCACCACCACCCGCCACCACCAGCCGCCGCCACCACCACCACCCACCACCACCGCCGCCACCACCCATCACCTCCGCCGCCACCACCACCCACCACCACCGCCGCCGCCACCACCCATCCCCGCCGCCGCCACCACCACCCACCACAGCCGCCACCGACACCACCGCCACCACCCACCACAGCCGCCACCCAGCAAACACAAATCATCTACACAACGTTCGCCTATCTCTTACCATAGGTGTGGGGATGATTTGCATTGAGAATGGTGCAGGAGAGCCTTTGAGAAACTTTTACTCAAAAAATCCAAACACAAAGGTTTAATTATAAATTGATTTTCTACAATTATTTTCCTCCAAATGAAAAACAAATAGTTTTTACATGTTTAAATATAAAATTTATGGTGTTTTTTTGTAAAATTCATTAATAAATTGTGAATGATATATATTGGCTGAGTGAAACCTTTAAAATCCATTTAGTTATAATATGAACAGAAAAAAGTAGTTTTCCAAATTTTCTAAAAATCGCTCTTTTTAACACAATTTGACTCCTTATGCATTCCACTAAACACTAATATCATGTTTAAATATATAATTTATGTATTATTCCCTAAGATAATTTATATAAATTATAAAAGTTGCTGGAAAGTGGTGAGAAAGAATCTGAAAACGTTTTGTTGTCTTATATTGGCGTGTTCTTATTAACTAGAGTGAGTAAGAGTGAGCGAGAGTGGTAAGAGTGAGTAAGAGTGACTGAAGGTGAGTGAGAGTGCCAGAGAGTGTGTAAGTGTGAGTAAGAGTGAGTATAAGTAAGAGTGACTGAGAGTGAGTAAGAGTGACAGAGTGAGTAAGAGTGAGAGTAAGGGTGACAGAATGAGTAAGAGTGAGAGTAAAGTGATTGAGAGTAAGGGTGAGTATGAGAGTAAGAGTGATTGAGAGTTAGAGTGAGAGTAAGAGTGATTACGAGTTAGTGAGAGTAAGAGTGATTGAGAGTAAGAGTGATTGAGAGTAAGAGTGATTGAGAGCAAGAGTGATTGAGAGTAAGAGTGATTGGGAGTAAGAGTGATTGAGAGTAAGAGTGATTGGGAGTATGAGTGATTGGGAGTAGGAGTTAGAGTGAGAGTAGGAGTAAGAATGAGAATATGAGTGATTGAGAGTAAGAGTGAGTAAGAGTAAGAATGAGAGTAAGAGTGATTGAGAGTAAGAGTGATTGGGAGTAAGAGTGATTGGGAGTAAGAGTAAGAGTGAGAGTAAGAGTAAGAATGAGAATAAGAGTGATTGAGAGTAAGAGTGATTGGGAGTAAGAGTAAGAGTAAGAATGAGAGTAGGAGTGATTGAGAGTAGGAGTGATTGGGAGTAGGAGTGATTGGGAGTAAGAGTGATTGAGAGTAAGAGTAATTGAGAGTAAGAGTATGAGAGTAAGAGTGAGAGAGTGAGTATGAATGGGTAAGGGTGACAGAGTGAGTAAGAGTGACAGACTAAGAATGACAGAGTAAGAATGACAGAGTAAGAGTGATAGAGAGTAAGAGTGACAGAGAGTAAGAGTGACAGAGAGTAAGAGTGACAGACTAAGAGTGACAGAGTAAGAGTGACAGAGAGTAAGAGTGACAGAGAGTAAGAGTGACAGAGTAAGAGAGTGAGAGTGATTATGAGAGAGTAAAGAGTGTGAGGTGTGAGAGGGTAGCAGGCCAGGGAGGCAGGATGTGTGGTCACAGGCGAGGCCTAGGCCTCGTGATCTCTAATGTTGGTTTTTATATATATGTTGGATTTTTTGTCCTGTTTCAAATTATAATTATTTAGCAGGAATGTAATAAGATATTGCACAGTATTAATGTGACAATAATATATGCATTATTTCCTTGATAATCAAACTTGTTGTTCAAAGATAATATA